>QRDG01000136.1:1241680-1323078 GCA_012064385.1 Puccinellia tenuiflora | reverse complement strand
CATATGAGTTAGTAAGGAGAAAAGAGATGGAGCAAAATGCTGCTCGTCTACAGGAAGCAATGGAAGAAAAATTTGCTGCTGGAGGTCTTAATCCACAAGATTTCAGATAGGTTGCACGTACCTTCGTGTACGGTGGGTTACAAAGCGGGATTAATCAGAAACAAAACAAGACACAACCTCAAGACGAGGACCTACAAGCTGACCCTGCATATGAACCAGATGATGTAGAGCTAGCCAATGAAGATGATGAATTTGATACAGATGAGGAGGAGTGCAATGTCTCAAAGCGGCCGTCTAGGTCTAACATGTTTTATCTATTCGCAAATTGCTTATCTAATGCATGGTACTACATTCATACATATGTCTTCATCTACTATCAAATAGGCAGTGGATGAACCTGCAACTGCAGCACGTAATAAGCATGTCAAAACCGTTGTACCTTCATCCACCATTTCAACAAGATCAAGAGCACCTGCTGTCACTGAACCTGCGGCCTTATATACGCCTACGAGGACAGAAGACGGCAACACTGAAGATCAAACCACATCTATGACGCAGAATCGTACTTCTGATGGCAGCAACTCACCTGATGACAATCAAATTGTTCCGTTTCACAAAGGTACGAACATCGATACTTTACATGTTTTACTGCTACTTAGTTACAAATATTTGGTCAAGTTTAACCTGTTCTGTGTCTTAATTTCAGATGCATTGTCAAACTCTGTCAAGTCAAAACAGAAAAGAGAAGGACGCACACCTACCATGGGGCATTCACTCCATGAATGGACAAAAAGAAATGGTGGCAATAAAATGCAAATTGACTTCACTGCAGGCGTGAGGAGACCCAAAAATCCTCTGCATGCAGCAAAACTTAGCTCTGAGGTTGGTATGCACATCCGTAGTGATAAGATGCCCCTTGCAATGCACTGGAAGCTGTACGACAAAGATAAGATTCTACAAGAGGTTGTTCCTTCTGCAATTAAAAAGTTGCGGTGAGTCTAGTATCTTCATTTCTATTTATCAGTTTGTTACATGGTTAACAACCTAATTTCTGCATATGCAACACTCTTTTGCAGGAAAAGTTTGTTATGGACACAAGTGATGAAGTGGCCAAATCAGTGTGCACGGATATGATACAAAATAGTATTCGGCAACAACGTTATAGGCTTAAGAAATTTTACTGGCCCAAGATTCAAAAGCTTACTACTGAGCAAGCTTATTTTATGAAGCCACATAATGTAGAAGAGAATAGTTGGAAAGAACTTGTGAACAGATGGTTTGATGAGCACTACCAGGTACATAATTCATATTTGTTTCACCCTACAGCTACTGAATTCATACATATTTTCTTTAATGGATCACTTTATTAATTCCAGCTACTGAATACAGGAAATGTGTGGCAAGAATGTAAAGAACATAGAAAATGTGAAGCAGCACCATACCACTGGATCTAGAAGCTACATTGCCCACTACGAGCATCTTGTAAGTATTTCAACTAGCTCTATGCAATTCGTACCTACTTGTACTGCAAATATATAATTTACAGAACTGATATTCAAAATTTACTAATCCTTGTAGAAGGCTCTGAACGAGGAGCAAGAAACATCACCAATTGAATTTTTCAGAATAAGCCACACTAACAAGGATGGTGTCATGTCTCAGGAAGCAAAAGATGCTTATGTAAGAAATAGCTAACAACAACACAAATTCATTATTAATGAGTTGGCATACTAGCATTTGACACATTTGAATCTAATTGCAGGAACAAATGCTGATAAGAAAAATGGACACCCAGAGGATCATCCAGTACAAACAGATGTGATGATTGTTGAAGCAGCACTCAAGGAACAGAGCTCCTCCAGCTCTAGCACATTCCTTTCAAGATTGGGCGTCTCATCATGCTCCCAGAGATACACCATTTCTAAAGAGCGCATTAAAGAGCTAGAAGAGAGGCTTGCTGATCAGGAGCAACAGTCATTACTAGCAGCTGAAAGGTATTAAAATGATTTGGAGTCAAGGATACAAGCCCAGGAACAAAAATTTGAAGAACTGAAAAGGAAACAGGATGAAGAACTAGCAGCTCTCAAGAAATCTCAGGAAGAGAAGAGTCTGGCTTATGAAAAAAGGCAACAAGAAACGGATGCCCTGCTTAGTTTGCTCTTAAGGACGTCGCAGCAATCATCGCAACCCAACTGATGAACAACAGCGCCATCCTGATGCATCTTCTTAATAAAGAACAGTGCTAGATGCTACTTTTCCCTGTCTTATTCACCTCATTGTCTTTTAAATTTTTGATGTGTGCCACTATATATGCTATAATATTTATTTGGTTCCAATTATATATTTTCTATTCAATTATATTTGTCTGCAATAAATTACCAGAATATTACATTTTTACAAATTTCTTTTCTCTTCCAACCGTGACGGAAAATGTGACACCGTCACCATAATATGGGACCAACGTATGGTCCCACAATCTTAAAATGGTGGGTCCCACTTCTCGCAAAATGAAATGGTTCCACCTGTCCGAATTTTGTGGGTCCCACTTACCAGAAAAAATTGGGTACCTGTACGAATTTTGTGGGTCCCACTAACCAGAAACAATGGGTCCCACCTGTCAGGATTAAGTGGGTCCCACTTATCAGAAAAAATGTGTCCCACCTGTCAGGATTAAGTGGGTCCCACTTACCAGATAAAATGTGGGTCCAACTTGTCAGCACCGTGCTGGCCTACATGACATCATCTGACGTCACACCATCTGGACCCACTCATCAGCATCCACATCACCACAGTCGGACCCACATGTAAGAAGCCACATCAGCATTTGTTGACCAAATTCAATCTAATACTGACAAATATTCATACTTACGGTGACAAATCAGGCTGTCACAGATTAACCATGATCATTGACAAAAAATACTACCGTCACAGATTCAACTTAATCAGCGACAAAAAAAATTCATCTCGTCACCCCCATGAATCTATGATGGTCAATCAGTGAAAAACCTAATGACGCCCCAATTTTGTCATCCCCAACTAATCAGTGACAAAATTGGGATATTTAGTGACAGAAGCATTTTGTCACTAAAACTCATTTGCCTTGTAGTGCCAATCCGAGGTCCGAGGCGCCCGGGTCGCCCGTTTTACTGAAGGAAAAAAAAATCTGATGACGGGAATCCGAGAATATATATATAAAGGGAGGAAACCTAGGTCACCACACCACCACGAATTTTCCTCCTCCTAGGCATCCGCCTAGGGCTAGAGGACCTCCTCCATACCAGCACCATCTCCAAGCTTGAAGGGGGGCCAAGGGCCGCCGCCGCCTGCCGCCGCACCCTCTCCGTGCTGCACCTCTCCATCAAGGTCTCACTCACCATGGCCATGCGTGAGTAGTCTACCTCGGGGCTGAGGCTTGTACGTGTAGCTATGTGGTTATCTATCTCTCCCATGATGTGATATCTTGATTGTGATCATAAGCTTTGTTAGTATAGTTGAATACATGATGTTTCTTTTTATGTAATGGATATCATGTTGCTCAAGTGGTGTTATTTAGTACAATTTCCGGAGTCACCTTCTGATCACGGTGCCACGATGACAGTGCGGGTGCCGTGTGTGACTCTATGGATACTAGGTTGGAGGGATCTTCATCATGAGTTTGTTTCTTTATTATTGTTAGATTGAATAGATCATGAGATTTCTTGATGCTTGTGTTTAGTGTAATCTCCATGGTGCGATAGTGACAGTGCGTGTGTCGTGGATGCATTAGAAAAAGACTATTTAAGAGATAGCTTGTGGTGTTTGTTAGTACTATCTTTGGATAATGATAGTGGCAGGGTTGCATTGTCCCTAGATGTGGAATACGAATTTTAAGGTGTGTTTTTGTAGCCCTACGCAATTCTCATCCTATTTGATCCACGAAAGAATGATCTCTAAATAACGTCTACCTTGCATGCTTTTGTGTGAAGCATCATGTGTTTAATTATGTTAATGATGTTGAGAGTAGTCACTAGTTAAAGTATGAAGTCTAGGCTTTGTTTCCAAGCATTGATACATCGTTTTAAGTCACTTTTGCTACTTGTTTACTTGCTGCCATTTTTATTACAGAATTATAAAACCACCTTTTACCATCCATATTACTTGCATTTTACCATCTCTTCGCCGAACTAGTTCACCTATACAACTGACAATTGTATTAGGTGTGTTGGGGAAACAAGAGACTTCTTGTATCTTAATTGCAGGATTGCTTGAGAGAGGATACGTTCAACCTCTTCCTCCCATGGATTCGATAAACCTTGAGTTACTCACTTAAGTGAAATTTGTTGTTGTCTTACAAACTTCTGCGCTTAGAGGCTCAATAAGTCTACAAGAATAGAAGAGTATAGTGAACATCACAGATCGGGGAGATTGACAACCTTTCTGCCGTTGGGGGGCAAAGTATTAGTTTGAGTGTGTGTAGGTCCACGCTCGATGACGGTTAAATGCCAGAGATCGTCGATGTGCACCTCGTTGTTGATTTCAAAGTTCTACTGGTTCGATTAAACCTTGGTTCTTACTGAGGGAAAACTGCTACTTGCTACACGCCTTTGCTTGGGGCACCGCCAACGCTATTATCATTTACACCATCAGTGAACCCAATGGATCTGTGATAATCTACACTAAATTGCTAATTACTACGGTTATCACACTTAGTTATACCTCATAGCCATGAAGAGATGACCCCATTGACTTATTTTTCTAGCTTCGCCTCTGACAAGCAGTAGTACCGAATAGCATAGCCGGTAGTATGGCACCTGGTAGGTTATGGTGCTACTGTGGTAGTACCGCTGGCTCGCCTTGTGCAGCACTGACTAGTACCACTAGAGCTATGGTTGTTGTAGTATCGCTTGTCCATGAGGTAGTAGCGCTCATGTACCATAACAATACATATTATTTCACTTATTTGCAAAATTTATTGAGTTTCTGGTTCAATCTCAGGTGCGGTAGTACCGGACATGCTCATGACTGTACCGTCCCCTTTCCCAGGAGAGGCACTACCGGTTCTAGTACCAGGCAAGTACTGCAAACCTTTTGCAACACGGTTTTTTCCGCCTGGGGTCACGGGACCTGGGCTTATCTCCACCATGCACATGTTGTTTGAGATTCGTGTACTGCAATTTACACAGACAACCTTCACTTTGTGCACTTCCCTTCCCTTATAGCAAACAAAGAGTACAAATACATCTTATCCAATCCCTCCCCGTACAGCCTGACGAACGAACTCATCACCGGATCTCCTCCTCCCCGTCCCGGGCTTGGCCTCCACTAACGAACTCACCGCCGGATCTCCTCCTCCCCGTCCCGGGCTTGGTCGTTGGAGGCTGTTCTGCTTCCACACCGGTGGAGCAACGTGTCGGCGATTTCGTTGGCTTCGTCGTCTTCTACAGATCGTCGGGGTCTTTCGTGTGGTACCTTGTAGCAGGCCATGGCACCGGTGTCGGGCGGGATGGGCCCGGAGAAGTTGTTGACGTTGAGGTAGACGTCGGTGAGCCAGATGAGCCTGGCGAGCTCCCGGGGCACGGCGCCGTGGAGCGCGTTGTAGTGGAGGTAGAGGCCGGTGAGCAGCGGAGACCCGCGACGGCCGGGGAGAGCGCCCCGGACAGGCCCCTCCCCTGCAGCGAGACGTTGGCGACGGCGACGCCCTCGAACCCGCTGCACGGGTCCTGCCCGAGCGCCCACGACGGCAGCAGGGAAAATGGAGTGGACCATGAGCTAAGAATAAAGCAAGGTCTGTTTTGCAATGTGGGAGGGATCACTTAATACAAATTGGATTTAGTTAAGGGGCTTTCTTGCAAATTTACACGTGTGTCGTGGGGGTCTGAAACGCACGATGACCGGCCACGATAAGCCCGGCACGCGTGAGCGCAGGCGGGGAAGCATTTCCGAACCTTTTGTTATGCGGTAGTACCGAATAGCATAGCCGGTAGTACCGCTGGTTCACCTTGTGCAACACAACACTGACTAGTACTGCTGGAGCTATAGGTTGCCGTAGTATTTCTTGTCCATGCGGCAGTACCGCTCATGTACTAAAACTGCATCGGTTGGATTTTAGGGACGCCATTTATGGGGCGTGCTTTCCCAATGGTTCTCCAACTTCTGAGAGTTGCTAGCGCTAGTGAATCAACGCTCATGCGAAGCAGGCGATAAATATCAAGTAGCATCTTGATTGCTGCAAATTATTTGCAAATAGCACGATCGAGCAAATCAATGGGGAGAAATCCTTTTCTTTGAAAGGAAAAAGATGCGAAACAAACTTGACCAGATCATTTCACTATAAGATACGATAAGCAATCATATTACCACTACGCGCAGGGAAAGAAAAGCCATTAAATGTGGCTCACGAATGGGATCTTTGCTTTACCAGTTAACAATAATCAGAGTATACACGTCACGTTACAAGGTGCCTTGATAATGGAGAATTTGAGATATATACAAACCTGGGTTCGAATCACTAGATGCTTGACTAGATATAAAGTTACAAATCGAGCATATATCCAAGCTGCCATAAAAGAGCACAAATGCTATGGCCCCCACTCGCCACGAGCCCCTATAAAACTCTACCTCGTAAGGCCACATATACGTGCACAAACCAAACCTTGAGAACCAAACCAAGCAAGCAAAGTAGCTAGCTAAGCATGTCTGTGGTCAAGCGTGGCGCCTATGGCTACGGGGGCTACTGCCAGAGCAAACCCGTGATAAACTACCACACCCAAAACTCCGACGCCGTGACCACCGTCGTGACAGAGATCAGCCGCATGACCGTCAACGAGAAGCCGCCCTGCACCGGCGCCACCGTGAAGCACACCACCCTGGAGGAGGTGTGCGAGGAGAAGGCCGGAGCGTACTCTGACTCTGCCTACCACGGTGGTGGCACCGTCCAGAAGCACGCGTACGGGCAGAAGGCGTACGGGGGCGACGTTGGTGGGTACGACGCTCTCCACCACGACGCCGGTGCGGCGCAGAAGCACGGCTACGGCGAGCAGAAGGCGTCGTACGGACAGCATGGGAGCGACGCCGGTGGGTACGGCGGCGCGGTGCAGAAGCAGCACGGCTACGGCGGCGAGCACCAGGCGTACCAGCATGGAGGCGACCTCAAAGGGTACACCGCTCTCCACCATGAGAGCACGGTGCAGAAGCACGGCTACGGGTACGGGGACGGGGGCTACAAGGCAAACCAGCATGGAAGCGACGCCGTCGGGGGGTACGGCCACGACAGCGCCGTGGTGCAGAAGCACGGCTACGGGGACGGGGGGTACAAGGCAAACCAGCATGGAAGCGACGTCGTCGGGGGGTACGGCCACGACAGCGCCGTGCAAAAGCACGGCTACGGCGGGCAGAAGGCGTACCAGCATGGGGGCGGCGCCGGAGGGTACGGCGCTGCCCACCACGGCAGCGCGGTGCAGAAGCACGGCTACGCCGGCGAGCACCAGGCATACCAGCATGGAGGCGCCGCCGGGGGGTACGGTGCTTACGGCGGGCACAAGGAGTATCAGCACGCGGATGACGGCTACGGCGCGTACCAGCAAGGTTGCGTCGACGGCGTCGGAGGGTACGACGCCCTCGTCCAGAAGAGCGCGGGGCAGAAGCAGTACGGCTACGGCGGCGGACACAAGACGTCGATGTACGACGACGTCGGAGGATTTGACGCTCTTGTGCAGAAGAACGTGACGCAGAAGCACAAGGTCGGCTACGGCGCCGGGCATAGCACGTACCAGCAGGGGTCGTGCGACGGCGGCGTCGCGGGGTTCGACGCTCTCGTCCAGAAGAAGGCGATGGAGAAGCAAGCCTGCGGCGCCGGAGGGTACGCTCTCGGCGGCGTGACCGGGGCCGTTCACCACAACAAGGCGCCGGTGGCATACGGGAATACATACAAGCAGCAGGTCGACTGCGTCGGGGGCCACCGCAGTGGCGCCATGCAGTATCCGTGCGATAGCGAGAGCGACTGCAGCAGCGAGGAGGAGAGCGACTGCGAGGAGGAGCTGGCCTACGGCGCGAAGCACGGCCCCGCCAAGCTAGGCACCACGCACCAGTACAGTACATATGAACGCCGCCAGCAACACGGCGGCGGGAGGCACTACGAGACGTACCAGAGCACCACCACTCAGGGGTACAACGGTGGCGGCTACGGCTGGTGAGCACAGCCCAGCCTCTTCTGAGCTGCATGCATGCATGCTCCTGCAGCCCTGCCCAACTACGTCTACGAGAGCGTACATGGTCGTGATAGTGATCCTTGGAACTTGTAATCTAAGTCTAAATAACTGATGCTCTGCGTCCACATGTGTCGGTACAACAAATATATTACACAAGTTTCATTATTAGCATGCATCTCTCCTTCTCTGCTAGCATGTTCTTCATCCCCCCATGATATTCCCATGTACAAATCTGGCCCTGGAGCTTCAGCCACACTGAGGCAGCACTTTCATGAACATAATACTACTGAGCGCATAAGGGCCAGGTCTCCGAAGCAAAAAAACATGCTGGGACTCCTGCATGCGCCGCACGAATCCATCTAAACTGATGTCGAATTCGGCGGCGTGATCCCTTGATCCAAGTAATACTTCTTCTCGGCATCGGCCAACCTTGTCCGGAAAATCCCCCATTCTTTTCTACAGCGTCCTCTTACCTAATTCGCCAGGTAAGTACAACAGTAAGTGCAAATCCAAACGCACATGGTTGGTGCCATGGTGCGAATTTCAAAATTCATGGGCTGACAAAGTTCATTGTGGGATGCGAAGAATATATGGATTTAAAAAGATTTAGCTTACCCCTTCCCAAGGCGCTCTTCCATTTTCTGACTTGCCCTGCCAGAAATAAATGCTAAAGGATCAGGAAACAAGTGACAGCGAACATTGATTGATAGGGGAGATGAACGGTGACTATACCTGGTTACCAAGTGATGGAACACTCTGATGAACAATCCACTGAGCATCAACAACTCCAATTTTCTCATGAGCTGGCTGTTTAATTCAATCAAGTAAAATAGTTCAAGCTCGGGAAAACATGGGTAGCTGGGAAAGAATGTAAACATATAGCTATAGCTCATTAAGGATGTAATCAATATAATCGTGGATGGTGCAAAGCCCTCTATAAAGATGACATGAAATTGCTAATCATGCAGATTAGCCCAGCTGTCTTACCTCTCTCATCTGTGCTACTGCTACCTGACTTACCCCGGATCCCTAGTAACTAAAGCTAACCTAGACCTTTAGGAGATTAACTTGCATGTTTAGTGATCACTTCCAAGAGGGCAATGACTAATTGATAAAGGAAAAAAAATACCTCCACGCACTTCCTAAGAGCAAAATCGAGACCCCATCCATGGACCAAGTCGTTCTGCATAAAAAGGTGTGTAAGCATACAACTCCAAACAAACATAACTAGATAAGACATCTAAATGACACTCCACCTGAATCATATACCACACGCAGCGCCATGCATCCCTAGAGAACACAGTCGCCATAATTTCTACGAATCTGCATATCAAACTGAATGTGAAGCAGATTTCTCGAAAAAAAATGAATATAAGACATATTTTGACAAACGGAAATAATTTGACAATAGATGATGGGGTCCATACGCTGCACATGGTGGTAGATGGGGATTGGAACACCAGCCTGGCCTCTCCTCAGTTACTCTGTACAAAGCAAAGTATTACAGAAGGAACTAATATAGGTGGGTGATGGTTAAGCATCAACAAAAACAATATAGGTTCCACAACTCACTTGTGAACTTCTCGATCACCTCGCCGCTTAGTCATTTGCCATGTCAGACCTCTATCAGGATCCAAACCAGGTTGAGAGATCTCCAGCCCATGCTTCCTAACAAGCTTGATGTACCTGAACAAGAAGTATTGAAATTATCTTCATCGGAAGGAACACCGAGGTGACAAGCAAAGGAAACAAGGGCATAGCGCGTACGCCTCTGCATTAAAATGCTGAACACCTAGATCCTCATCCCAGATAAATATGTAGTCATAACGGGCAACGACATCCGGATGTAAAAATCGCTTGGCATACCACCTGGGTAAATAATAAGTAAAGCATTAAATTTTCGCAGTCAAACAAGTCAAAGATTAGAAACATTGCAAAAAAAAAAATTGATAGAGAATGTCACTAACTTACCATTTAGTTTGTTTGCTAACACTCACATGGATAGCCCTTTTTGACCACTCAAATTCACCCCATTCAGTAGTCCGACCGTCATAGTGGAACAACATTATTGTGAAGTTTTCCGAGAACTATATAGAAGACATGCATGAACATGAAAAGCAATCATTACTATTTCATATATGAACATAGTGAACAATTCACTGGGATGCATGATCAGTTTTGCCAAATCAGTTCCAGGATATGTTTTTTACAGTTTAAGCATGCCCTGTATTAATCACCTTTTTGACTGCTGCATCAATATTTGCCTTCTGCGCGATGCCAACTGTAAATGTAACAAGGTACCTTGGCTGGACAGTAAGATCCTGATGGTATGTTTCAGATCATAGACGACAGAAGAAATACGTTTCAAAACACATCGGTCAGAGACAGATTTAAAAGCAACATTTGATACCGGGAAGGTGAAACAACAACTAACCTCACTAGGTTCACCCCATAATCTTCGTGGATAAAGGTCTGTCTCAGAGACAACAATGCCTGGTGGTAGCCTTTCAGCACCTTTTGGGTTTGAGGTAACGTAAATCTGAATAAGGAATAATTAACCAAAAAATTGAAACAATGCTATAAAATAATATATTATGTATGACCTATTAGGACTTTAGGAGCAGAGACAGTCCTAACATAGGCAGAACTTCTAGATTTGCAATTTTACATACTACATGTAATGTCAGATTTTTTAACATTCACATGCCATATATGAAAAATACAGGAGCAACATAAGCATATAACAGACCCATAATACATTGACCACAAAACAACAATGTAGAAATCTAACCAAAAAAAGATGCAAGTCAGAAGAAAGTACCACCAATTGCTTTGAGCAAAAATAAAGAAGTAAAATCTAAATAATGCATGACATAAACTACGAAGCAATAAACTGTTTTATAGAGTATTAGTCTGGCAAAGTACCTTTGGAATTTCATCAGACTTTGAGTCAGAATTGTTCTTCTTGTGACTATTTGCAGATGACCATGCATGGTTCAACAATGTTTGGGTTGTGATTCCAGAGTTTCTATCTTCAATATAGGAGACAATACTGGAAGGGAAGTGAAGCTGTGGAATGCAGAGAGTAAAGTTTTTTTTTTCTAAACAAAGTATGTGTCATAAGAAAAAAAGAGATGCAGATGATCCAATTTACCTTAGTTATACTGACTGTAGGGAAGGAAATCCCAAACAAGTAACCTAGCATAACACCGATAACTGCTGAGAATATGAGCCTCATGCCCTCATTTGATCTTGGCATGCTGCTGCTGACGAAGATTGTCAAAAAAAAAATATTAGTTGTCAGTTTGTCACTAGGCATCAGTACCGTCCATAGACTAGAAGCACTGATCATACCTCCGGCCTAGAATGCCGGGCTTTGCCATGGGAGCTGTCAGGGCTGGCCACAATGGAACTTGGTAGCAGAATGGTTTAAGCACCGCTGAAGAACTTGCAGCTGCTAATCTAGAAGGAGGATAATAATAATGGTACATCAGACCTTACTGTAAAAATGAGGTGATTCAAACGTGAGAAAAATAATGCCCCTGAAATAGTGAAATTCATTGAGAAGGAAAAAAGGTTCCAGTTAAGCTCGTTACGTTGCACAATGATGAACAGATTAACCCTAACATTCTTGAGTTCAGGAAATCGTGGAGAAACCAGCCTATATGGTAATGCATATAACACTCATGGATATATATTCCTATAAGTTCCAATCTTCTGCAGACAATAGTAATTATGATTTCTAACCAGTGTTGGATTAGGCAGCGCCTAGGCGACGCTTTAGCTCGCTTAGGCACTAGGTGATGGGCAAACGCCTCGCCTAGGACATAAGCGGTACTCTAGGCAGTGCAACCAATAAATTTTGTTCTCCATCAAGAAATCATGTCATATTGTGTTGAATATCCAGATGAGCCATAATCCAATGCCAGTTGTTGGTAGCATACTCCTTTATATGGTCTAAATTATTGTCTATATATATATAATAACCCAAATAAACACCTGACGGTGCAAACTATATGCCCGCCTAGGCTGCGCCTAGTGCGCTTAATCATCGCCTAGGCGCTAGGCGAATGCCAACCGCCTCGCCTACGCCTAGCGCCTTTTCCAACCTTGTTTCTAACTATTTCTAATTTATGGATTTTAATAAAATTTCAAAGGGATTCATGCTGACATCTACAATACAAGATGCTAACCAGCAAATATCAAGTGGCCTTAACCCTCGCAAGCACAATGCTGCCATTCCGCTATCGTACAATGATTAATACATCTCCATAACTCCATTTGTATCATATACAAGTTAATCTATTAGTTGGAGGGTCACTTCCAATTGCATAGAAGTTGTATTGTCAGAAAACCCAATATCAACCACGTGTGGCCAGCACAAGTGGCTGATGCACTACACTCTAAAGAAGTAACGAGCTATCGAGAGCATTTTCTCTTGGACTTCAAGAGTGGCACAAAGCGCTACCTACTCGCTGCTGAACGACAGAAACCACCGTTTAGTTCCATGTAATTGCGTACGTCTCGAACTCTCAATCCCCTATATCAATTTGAAAAAAAAAAATATCGTCACGAAGGAATGAAATTACAGCGAATGGCCCAACTATAATCAACACGAGCTTATAAGTTATAATAGTACTGCTAGTGCAGTCCTGTTCGTACATCTACAAATCACCACTAGCAACTTAGCATTGCTTCCTACTACTACTACACAAGCAAACTCTAAGACAAGAGCACAACTGATAAGCAGATACAGAAGTACCTAGGAGAAAATCTAAACCTCCCGAATCGAAATTCCGGATGGGGTCGGAAGAAACGTTAGGCTGAAAGACAGATCCACGTGGGGAGCAATCTCCGGTATACACACAGATCACTAGTCGCTGGGAAATTCGCACAGAAAAATGGAAAAGGGAGCAACAGAGAAGTATGAACCGAAGGCAAATCGGGGCGGGCGTTCCCAAATTAGGCGGCGGCCAATTTGAATTTCTCTCGCGTCACCTCGGCGTGCGTGCGTGCGTGCGTGCGTGTGTGCGGACGGGCGGGCGTGTGGGTGCTGCGCACGGCCGTTGCTTACCAAATTCGCGGGCGCCGCCTCGCGGATCCGGACGACCGTGCCGGCGATCCGGCGGGGGCGGGAGCGGGAGCAGAAGCCCTGCAGGGCACGGCGCACCAGGCCGGGAGTTTACTTCGTCGGAGGTGCGGCGAGGGCGTCGCCGACCGGGGGTTCGCCGGCGGGATGGCGGCGACGAGGGCGCTGTGGGGTGGGGAGGAGGCGGGCAGCAAGACGTGGGGACAAACGCGGCGAAAGTCCTCTCTTTCTGCCTGGAAGAGTCGTAGGAGCAGTAGCACCACGGCAGTAGAATATCTTCCAGGGACAGTTAGTGGTGGAATTGGGGTTCGTGCTGTAAGCAGACGGCGATTAGAATACGTGTTTAGCTGTATCAGGTTGTCGTACACATGGCCATCATTTAGGACGATCATGGCAGCATTATACGGGCAGTAATTATGATACGAGGTCAAGACGCCGTCGTCTCGCTGGAATATGGGGACGGTATGTATTGTACGTGGCCAGCGTCGCTGTTTCTGCATCTCCAGCAAGGTGTAGTCGCTCGCCTGCTTTGACCTTGAGCTTGGCCGCTTGGATTGGGTGTTGAAAAGGAGAACGTTCACGATGCTCTCCGCTAATTTGAACAGTATTTCCAGCATCTCTAGTAGAGCCCGTAAAAGCTCGGGCAACTGTAAACTTTCGGTGGTTTTACGGGCTCTGATCGTTTTTTGGGCCAGAACAGACCCCGTAAAGCCGGTTCGATCCAAAAAAAATTTTCGGACTTCTGAGAATCTGAGGTGCGGATCTGGATAAGTACCGGCCGACACTCCATTTCCAGTTCACGACCCCAGTCCCTCCGCCTCCTTCGACGAGCAATCCGCCCCTCCGCCGCCCCACCTCCGACGAGAAATCCGCCATTCCTCCGCCCAGATCCACCTCCTCCGCGCCGCCATGCCGCCGAAGATGAAGACGCTGAAGCGTGAGGAGTCCTCCCGCCCCGTCGTCAACCCGTCGGATCTTCCCGACGAGGCGCGCGGAAGCGCGCCGCATACTACTACACCAACAACGGTAGGCCCGTGCCACCGAAGCTCCTGTACCGCGCGGTTCCGGAGTTCGACCGCCTCCGCGCCGCCGCCAGGAGCGGTCAGAGGAGCTCGAGCGGCGCGGGAAGCTCTTCCCGCGCCATGGTGAGGAGGGCGCCGCCGCTGTCGCCGGAGGAGGAGGATCCGGGTTAGGGTTAGGGTAGGTAGCGGGTTAGCTCTAGGTAGCCTCTTTTGCCTCTCCGGTGATCACCGGCGGCGTATTTTGGTTGTAAGCCGGTGATCACAACCGTGTTCGTCCGTTTGTTCGCGGCAATGAAAAAAAATTGAATTTACAGTTTTGTTTACAGTTTCTGCTCTGCGCCGAGCATTTTCGACGAGCAAACTGACCAAAACACGAACCGAAAACACGGTTTTCAGTTCATCCTTTTTCGGGCTCTATGGTCCGGCGCGCTAAATTTTTTTTACAGCGCTGAATAGCTCTTTTAGCGCCCCGCGGTCGAAATCGGTTTTCCAGATGCCTAAAAATATAGATCACAGAGTGCAGCAGTTTACCAGACGCACTAAAATACAACACCACAAACATGTTTCTTTAACGTATACATAACAAACAGATCCCTAAATTTTACAAATAGGTCCACATAACTCATAATCAGGACCCTGAGACAAAAAATGAAAATTGCAATCATGCCCCCAATCGTTCAGAGCTACTCCATCCGTATCAAAATATAAGATGTTTTAGCATTTGGCTTTCCATCCGTATCTAGACATGTTTTAGTGCAAGGTTCAACCTTGCACTAAAACATGTCTAGATACGGATGGAAAGTCAAATGCTAAAACATCTTATATTTTGATACGGAGGGAGTAGCTAGCTCAAATCCTCATCGAGCCAGCCATGGTGGCCTCAGCTGTTGCGTGGAGTCGCTGTTGTGGGGCTCGGTCGGGGCCGGGTAGGCGGCCTCGCTCGCCGCCGTGCGCTGCAGGCGCATCTCGGCATCGACCTCTCCCTCAAGGTGCCCTACATCCGCGACCAGCTCCAGCTACCGCTCGAGATGCAGCAGCTGTTCGCGGCGATTCAGCGGTTCATGGCGGCGAGCAGGAGGGCGACGGCAGCGGCGAGCTGGAGCGCCGTCGCCGGGAGGACCCCGACCTCCGCCCGCGCCATCCGAGAGGCCCCGACCTCCGCCCCGCACCGCCCCGGGAGGACCCCCAACCTCCATCGCGCTCCTCTCTAGGAGGGTCCCCGACCTCCGTCCCCGCGCGGCGCCGCGCCCACCTCCGCCGCACGCCGGCAGGGAGGACCTACTCGCGGCGGCTCCCGCCAGGGAAGTTTCAGATCGACGGTTTTCCTTCGCGCCATGTCTCCAGAATGTCCAGCGCGCTGGAGACCACGCACAAAATATCCGGCGTGCGGTCCAGCGTTTGCCCACGCGTTGGGCAACTTTTAAAACGCGCTGAATTATGCGCGCTGTTTTAACTCCGCGCGCTAGTTATTTGCGTGTGCTACATATATAGCGTCTCTGTTGGAGATGCTCTTACTAATTTTTTTTCTTGGATACGTAATGAGAGAGCTTTATCAAATTTCATAATAGAAGAGGAGGACAAGACAACAGATATACAACGTTAAAAGAGGATGCACCATACAAACCCGACGTCACACGGTTTACAATGCACCTGACGATCAGACCAACCGGGAGGACACATCAACTGAGGAGCGTCGTCAATGATGTACAGTGCGCCCCGAAAGCCCATGCTCAGACCGAGCGCCAACCTGGACTCCATCTTTCCACTCTAGGGACTCCACGAGTGACCTAGACAACGTCTCCAAGGAGGGGACGACACCATGGTGTCACCGCTATCTGATTCGAGGAGCCAACCTAGCGTTCCCCAGACGCTCGAGGTGAGACAGCTCTGGCAGTACTGCCATGTCGCCATGATGACGCTAAGGCCTTGTTCGGCTGGAGAGTTTTGGGGTGTATATTACCTAGTGTTTTGGGTGAAAACACTCCTCACACCCAAAACACCCCAACCCCTCCCAATCCCCTTGTCCACCAAAACACCCCACCATGCCATGTTGTTTGGTACACAGGTTTTGCAAAGAGGTGTTTTTTCACAGACCTAGTGCACACAATTATAAAATTGTCACGTTTTGGTCATCAATAAAAATCTGATATTTTTAACAACATGTCAGCACATAGTTCATCAACAAAAACGTGATACTTTTTCACAGCACATGGGACACACAGTTTAAGCAATTCATAACATTAAGTAACAACAATAACTCATGATTCCCAGGTTTATCCCAGGTTATTCCAACAAAATTTGATCAAAATTTATCGAATGCTTCTCACGAACATAATTTTGCTTCCCAGGTTTATCC
The DNA here is from genome assembly GCA_012064385.1 of Puccinellia tenuiflora. Classification (NCBI taxonomy): domain Eukaryota; kingdom Viridiplantae; phylum Streptophyta; class Magnoliopsida; order Poales; family Poaceae; genus Puccinellia; species Puccinellia tenuiflora. Next base: position 1,306,425 of record QRDG01000136.1, on the reverse strand, counting down.
CACATTATTTGACAAGATGGTCACATAAACAAGAAAGAAGCTTGCAGCAAGAAGATGATTGCAGCAACAATGTAGACATATGATTGTAGCAAGAAGATCATCACCGCAACAAGATCATCACAGCAAGAAGGTTGCTTCATGAGAAGTTGTTTCTGCAAACAATGTAGACATATGTTGTTAAAGTATTCCATTTGTTAAATACGCAACAGCCACAACAACTAATCATGACATCTTATTGCAGTTTAAATACAAGAACCACTATCATGTGTAAAACAAATTACTTTCTACAAAAAAGTCATCTTGACAAGTATCTCGACACGTGATTGTCATGTTCACCCCGCCCAAATAAATTTGACCATGCGCTAGCTATAATAGCAGATGCAACAACAATTTCTGATCCAGTAGATAGTGCAGCAGTACTAATAGCTAACTTACCTTAAGGTAGCCTGGCTATCTGGACACGAAGCCATTTGATAGCTGTTCCATCCTTATCAGCGACAAGGTTGACAAAGATCTCACGGTTGTCTGCATTTTTGAAAACCTCCAAGGCCGGGATCTTGTCGTCAGCTGTGACACCATCGACCTTCTTCAAGGCATCCATGCATCTGCTGATTGTGAACTCTTGCGCAGATTCCTTTTCAGCTTCCTTTTCTTTGATGTTAACGAGCCTTTCCATGACTTGCACCATTCCAGCACCACTTGAGGCCTTTGGCTTCTTTCTTGAGCCAACAAGAACCTTTTTTGCCTTGGCTTGAACATGCTCCACTTGAGGCCTCATTGGACTACCTTCATCCAACATTTGAAGGTCATCATCAGTCTCTTCCCTAGCAGTACTACCCTGAGCTCTCTCCATATCTTCTTCACCATCACTATCAATTTCTATCACATCTGATGGTATAGGTGCTGAGGTTGAAGTGGATGTGAAGTCAAAAGCTCCAGTAGCGATGCTCCCTACAAAATGATAAGTAAGATGATAAGCAACTAAACCACGGAGAGGAGAGATGGTTTGAAGTGCCCTGTAAGAATAGTACATAGCTTACCTTCATAGAGTTGTGCTAGTGATTCATAGAGAGGGAAGGACTTGGTCTTGAATCTCTTTATCCTCGGTCCATATGACTACAAAAAGTTGTGGAAATCATGGTTAGCAAATAGGTGACAATCATACATTAGCAACAATAGAATGTCAAACATCCTGCACCACTTACAGTTTCCAAGTTCCCCCAAAGATGTGGTTCACCCTCAATCTTGAACTCGGCTTCATTCCAGCCCGCGCCGCTTTGATTTCGAGCATCCTTTAGCATCCTATAATCTCTTTTCAGGTCTTTTTCCTTGTCCTGAATTTGGTTCTTCATCACTTGAACATAGGGATCTTTAGCAAGGAAGATTTTAACCATAGTGTTCCAAGTCTCAGTACTCCAACCATTCTGACTTCTATAGTAGCTTGTGTTATGTTCATGAAGGATATCCACTAGGGATTTCTCAAGAGCAGAATTCCATGAGGCCCTTGGTCTCGCACCTAGAGGAAAGGTAGACACAAATGAAGTGTTGTGTTGAAACAAGCATGTGCATGACAGAAATAACATGTGCAGGACCTAAACAAGCATCAAACTAGTAAAAGAAAGAATACCTTTTGGTGAACCTTTTTTTGTCTTGGGTGAAGGCTTTTTCTTAATTTTCTTTCCCACTAAGTTGGCCTGACTTAGGTTATACTTTGGAGAGCCTCTTGCATAGGATGGAGCTGCTTTGGGATACATATCTGTTGTGATTAAAAAACAAACACAAAATGATGAATATTCTCAAAATTACATTATGCACACGATGAAACATCAAATTCCTTATTACATAATCAACATCACATGATAAATAGTTCCTCATTACAAGATAAAGACAACTAGTAGTTCCTTATTACATGATAAAGACAACTACTCAAAGTCATTCCACATCTGAAAAGCAATCTGGTCCCTCAAAAGGTTGCCTTGCACAAGATTCTCTTGGTGGTTGTTTGCTTGCTGGTTATCATCATCATCATTGGGCAGATCCACAAAGTAAGCTGGGTCTATTACAGGTTCAGGTTGGTTGTCAAGCCATTCCTCATCTCCACCATGCATTTTTATAATATTATGGATAATTGATGTGGCTGCCGGAATCTTCACTTGATTCTCGATTGCATAGAAGGTTGGAACTCTTAGAATAGGAAATCTCTTTTTTAGAATACCCAAGACCCTTTCTACATGGTTCCTCATTATGGCATGTCAGAGATTGAATAGTTCCATGTGGTTTTGTGGCCTTCGGCGCCCATGCCCCCACTCTTTCAAGTGATACCGCACACCTCGGTATGGAGCAAGAAAGGATGGGGTGTTTGCATAACCACCATCAACCAAATAGAACTTTCCAGGAGGTACTTTAAAACCTTTCAGCATGGCCGAGCTGAGTACTCTAGCATCTGTCGCAGATCCCTCCCATCCACATGATATGAAGGTGATATTGAGATCAAAATCACATGCAAACATTACGTTTTGGCTAAGGGAGCCCTTCCTATTCCGCCAAGGAGCCTGAAGCTGAGGAGTTCTACTGACAGGCACGTGAGAACCATCTATGGCACCTATACAATTCTGTAATGAAAGGGAAATAAGTTTTTAAAATTGCAAGAATTAGATAAGAGAAGCAGTTTTGGATTTTGTTAAGGAAAAGAATGGAACCTGGAAGTATGGAAAGAACCGACCATCCATAGCAATTTTTGGAGGTGGTTCATCTACATATCGAGGCCTCAGAAACCGAGTTGCTAAGATGGGGATGATGTTGAAGAACTCTTTGATATACTCGTGGAAGGTCGAATTACTATGCTGAAATTTCAGTTGCAAATCTTGAAATGATGCATTATGTGAGATCATATAGAGAAAGAAGGCAAGCTTCTCTTCCACCTTGATAGTACTATCTTCTATCAACTTCTCAGCTCTCAGGTAAGATGCCAACCATCTGAATATATATGGTTCCATCCTAAAAGCTACCAAGCAATTCATGAGATGGCCATCTAGCAGTTTTCTAACTTTGTTCTTGCCGTACAAGACAGAGCTATGCCTTTTAATCTTTTCTGTGTGTGTCAGATAAAAGTATAGTGCAGGAAGAATGAAAAACAACAGCTCTTCTTCATCATCAGCTTTCCTCTTCCTAGCACGCTGTAGGCTTCGTTCATTCATTGCAGAACTAAAGTACAAAACGCATAAGCATTGGCAAAATGTAAAAGGGCACAAACATGCATGTTCACACTTTAAAAAATGCCTAAAAGCTGAGGACATGGACATACCGAAATCAGGTGTGCTCACGGGGCTCCAAGACGGCGGCGGCTCGTCCACCCCAACTATAACCGGAGGTTCGGGTAGCTACAAGGATAGTAGTACAAATAGGTCAAACAATGACAAACAAATGTCATGCTACATGTCAACTCGCATAAAGATGTTAATGAGTGATGATTTTAAAGCTGCATACAAATTCTGTTATGTTGTTTGTTGTCAAATCAGAATACTGCACTTTGCCTCTTAATTTATTTTTCCATTGTTTGCTTCAGCTGATTGTTTTTACCATTACTTTCCTGATTATGTTCAAATACAAGCATGTTAGCAGATTAGCATCCTGCACTTTGCATGTTAATTATTTCTGCCACTGCTTCCTTTATGTTCAGGTACGACTACTTCAGAATTTTATTGGACTCCCCACCCTCTGACTCTTATAGCATTTGACCCTTTCTTCCTAAACTCCTTAACCTACAAATGTCATAACACAGACTGACCTCGATTGTGAAAGATTGGCATGAAAAAGTAAGGTGTAAGCTACAGCTATACAATTCTTTATAGAGATATTTTTCATGCCACTAACTATTTTGTATTTATCTTTAAGTTCAATGTGTGTGCATCGCCACTTCCTGTTCAGTTTAAAGAGCTAAAGAGCCTTTTATTCTTGATGATTCATTTGAGTGTATTGTGTAGACAATAGCAGTATAGATGAGGACTAGTACACAAACAGTGAAGTGCATGTCTGTTTAAATTTTCCCCTCATACATCCAACTCAACAACACAACCGAGACTGCTTCCATGAAAAGGCTACCGCTGTGTGCTCCTAGGATTGGACCTAATGACAGATATGCTTGATATCCTCTATAGCAAAATGTTAATTATAGGCTAGCTGATAGTCATGGCAATATGGATGCATGAGCAATTAAAAAATAGCGCAGTGGTTGGTATACCGGTACCAGCAATGGTTGTTAGTGTGTATAGATGAGGACTAGGCCTAGAATAGCCAGTCAAGGAAACCACAGCCAGTCATTTTCAGGCAAAGATAACCTTACAGACTATATAAGATCGTGCCCCCAACCCCAATACAACAATAGTTGATAGCTAAGTAATGTTCGCCCGGCTCTACCAAAGTAGCAACATTCCCTCTGGACCAAGAACAAGAAGAGCACCGTACCCGAGATTTCTCTGATATACAAGAACTGGATCTCATCGGAATCAGCAAGAACCCTAGAAACTAGCTAGGTGCCTAGGTCATTCAGCTATCAGTACACGGAAGAGGAGGGGAAGGCGTACATGATAGAATTCCCGAAGAAGTGCGACGGAGAAGGACAGCTGCGGCGGGAGCAGAGGCGGGGGCGGGATCCAAGAACTCGTCGCCGGCGTGAGGGAGGGAGGCGCCAGGAGCGTAGGGAGGGAGTCTTTGGCGTCGGGGGAGGCTTCGGCGACGGCGACGGCGACGGCGGACGGGACGAGCTACGGTGGAGGGGACGAGCGACGACGACGGGCGACAGTGGGGCGCTGCGCTACGCCGCGCCGCCAGAGCTCGAGACACGGAAGAAACGCGAGTACCCCCTCGCGTCTTCAATCCCGTCCAACCCGACGTGGTTCGACCGGTTTTCCTGGGCTTAGCCCTGCCGAGCCCGGCCTGCCGAACAGCTTTTACGTGTTTTCTCGTGTCTTTAGTTGGGCCGGTAATTTACACGCAAAAACCGGCCGATACTCTCCAGCCAAACAAGGCGTAAGGAGGAGACGGCGCCCGCAAACGTTCGTCGTCGTCAGCTTCAAGCATGTTTTTATGGTTGTGATTTTTTCTTCTCATACCTTTATTAGTATTATCAAATTATTTTCGTTGCCATCCCCTCCAAAATCCACCCCCCCCCCCCCCCCCCCCCCCACCCACCACCACCACCACTAATGTTGTTGTTCTTTACGGTCGGGAACTGCTGCCTTGGCCAGTCGAGAAAAATAACCCAGAGTGGTGACGGAGACGAGGGAGGGGAAGGAAGAACAAAGACGAAAGAGGGAGGAGGGGGAGAGGGGATTGGGACTCGCCGCCCCGCTCCAAATTCCCCATTGCTCCACCGCCTCCAGCTCCCCGGCGACTCCGTCGCACCAGATACGGAGAGTACGAGCAGCCCGTCGTCCTCCACCCAAAACCCCACGCAACCCAATTTCGCTCACTCGGCTCCAAGCTGTTGGCTCCCCGAGCGGTGAGAGGAGGCGGAGGGCGGGGGAGATCGGATCGGCGGGGCCGCGGGCCGGAGTAGCATTGGGCGATGACCGTCGCATAGGATGCAGCTTGACTCCGCCGGCAGCCGCGTAGTCTGCTGCTGCTCTGCCCCGAAGTGCGTTGCCGTGATCCCAACAAAAGCCTGGGCTGGTGCGGGTTGGGTTGACGTATTGTGGTTGCCGTTGCTGTTGGGCACTTGATCTCCGCGGGCGCCCGCACTGCGCCTACCTGCTGGGAGGTGGTTGCGTGAAGCGGAAGGAGGAGTCTAGGAGGGAGAAGGACGCGGCGGCGGGGCCGCCGAGGGCGCCGAGCAAGCTCACGGTGTTCCGGTCCTACGCTGCGGCTGTGGGTGGCTCAGCGGAGGCGCCGTACGCCCGAGCAATGGGGTTGCCGCCCGTTCAAGCAACCTCCGTGCCGTCAGGTAGAGGCCGGTACGTTTCCTACACCTTCCATTCTCACGGGGCTACCAAAAGATGCTTGCCAGATGCTTTGCTTTCTGGAATCTGGAGCTATTATCTGTCTCACCATCCTCAATTGTTAATTGGGTTGAGCGATTCACAGTGAGCGTCGTAGCTGAAATATTATTAGAATGAAGTAATCCCGAGGAACCAATACACAAATTCGAATCAACACTGTTTCTGCTGCTGCCTTTTCCTGTTGCTTGCACGCACGGTTCAGGCAACTATAGTTTGACCAGCTGGAAAAGTGTGGTTCGCTCAAATTACTTTTGATGCAAACTTTGTTTCTGACTGCTATCAGCTTGTCCGGCCATTAATCGCACCAATGTTTCCTGCCAAATTCATTCACAGTTGTTTTCTTTGTAGAGCTGGTAGCTGCGTTCTAAGCAAATGGATTGGAATAAATTGACTAGCTCACCGATGCATACACTACACATATGACTTAGGCACACTTCTTTTGGGCTTCTGTGAGGGCTTCTCCAAGAAGCTCCCCTCCCGCAGCTTCTCCCAGAAGTCCGATTCAGAAATTCGTTTAGACTTTTAAATTAGTCTTGGAAAGAATAGTTTAGAAGTCTAAACAAATTTATGAGTTGGGCTTCTGGGAGAAGCTGGGAGAGGGGAGCTTCTCGGAGAAGCCCTCCTAGAAGCTGAAAAGAAGTGTGCCTTAGACTTCTGTAATGGCAATTGAGTTTTCCTGTTGTTTCATTTTGATGTACTAGCATTCATGGTGGACTAGCTATTCTACTATATATAATTGTTTTCTTATGAAAGCAATATACATACATGGTAGTTGTTCCTGGCATGGGAACAATGGATTGAGGGTTTTGGAGTTGTTGCCTGAATCAGAGAGTCGGCAAGCATCATGGTTGCCCGGCAGATTCTATACACCCAAATCTTAAAATTACAAGGATGTCCATATTTAGGGCCATTATCAAGATGTTCAGTTCTCTATTGTGTGACAGGTATTTGGGCAGTGACGTGGAAGCTAACAGAGATTATCCAACTGACTATTTTTAGATGTCTATAGACTAGAAACCTTTACATAGTGAACATTTTCCTTTGTATTTCTATTCGTATTTTTTCCTTGATTGAATTAGGCTTTCATATTTCTTATGTAAGTATAGCTCACCATTTTTCAACTCCTTTCATGTTGTGATACAGGGGATGTGGACGACTATTGAAACAAAGGAACATAATGGGAACTATCAAATTTGGTCAGTCCTACATCTGAAGGGTTCTTTTTGGCCTTTATGAATCAGATGTGCAAATTAAGACGGATATAAATTTATGAAAACATGTATTTGAGTTCTCTAAACTTCATTGCGAAATATAATTCTATTTTTATATATATTTTTGGCAAGTTTTTTAAGGGAGAAAGTAGAGGATCCTCTACCTTATGACTTCATTATCATGCCAAACGGCAATTTTGTTACATGTACAACTTCTACAAAAAAAAAAGAACAAAAAGAAAGAGAGGGTCTCTCTGAGTTTAGATGTTGAACTGAATTGCCCATTAAATATGTTATTAATGTGCTGAGTGGTTGTCAATATTTTTTCATTATACTAGAAGTTACTGCATTACAGTGTTATATATAGAATTTTTGTGAAGGGGTTTTCGGTTCTCACCTGCTTCTCACCATGATAATATGTGTCGTTGACAATATTGTTTCTGTTATATCAGTTACTGAGAAGGTTACATGTTGTATAGAGTAATAGGAAAAAGGCTTTTTTGTCCCTTAATTCTTACCATGTGCATATATTTTCTGTTTTGATTCCTTATAGTTATTGTTGAGGTTGATCGTGCTTTGTGTTTGAAGTGCAAACTGTTAGGTGCAAAATTATAACATACATGATAACACATTAACCAGAGCTGCTGATTCCTACAATGTAATCGATGAAGGCACAAAGAAATTACTTCCAGGAGGGATGCTTTGCTAATACAATAATAAAACACACACACCAACAAAACTGCTAGCCTTGGGTCTGTGATGGCCCTGAAAAAACTATATGTTTGTGTATGCATTCCTATTCAGCCTCTCTGACATTTGTTTTTTGTGCATATACAAATTGTTATCATGTATGATGAGGAAGCAACAACATGATTATTTTGTTTGGTGATCTTACCGACGATTAGTGGGAAAGATGACCAATGCTTTGGTTACTGAGCTATGCAATTTAGCTGGGGCTCTGACTTCCAAAATATCAGTATTTATTTGGAAGTAGGATTTTAAATTCCCTGAATGTAACACTGTATTTGTGGAGCTTGTGGTGAGTTCTGATAAGAATGCAATTGGTGGATACATTGCTTGCTGATGGTTGTTCAAAGGGAGCCGCAGCTGCCATCGTCAAACAAAAAAAATCACCTAATGTGGTGATCAGGTTTATGAAAGTAACCCTTCAACGTTGTCTACCTGAAGAAAATATGGAAGCTCATTCTCTGGATGCGTGATGACCCACAAGTATAGTGGATATATTGCAGTACTTTCGATAAATAAGAGTGTTGAACCCAACGAGTAGCAGAATGTATTGGCTTGTAGATACGAGTAAGGTTTCACTACAAACACTAACAAAAGGATTTTTATGAGTTTTTATAGTAACAAATAAATAAAGTGCGAGTAAATAAACAGAGCAATAATTATTGTAGCAAGTGGTCCAATCCTTTTCAGCACAAAGGACAAGCCGGTGGTTCTACTTATGATGGCTAAACGCTCTTAGGTTGGTGCCAACGCGGGCTGGAGGCGGGGCGATACCGCCCGAACGCAGGCGGGAGCCAGGCGAGACGAGAGCAGCGGGCGGTGGATCCATCGCCGGGCGGGAGCGGGCGCTACCGCCCCGCTCTCGCCCGCGTTGGCGGCGATAGGGGGGCGATAGGGAGGCGGGAGCGGGGCGGCGCGCTGGCGGGGCGGGGCGAGAGCGAGGTGAGAGCGCGGCGTGGCAATGGCTAGCTGACATGGCGAGCTCTGATTCGTCCAAACAAAAGCGACGTGGAGGAGAGAGAAGCCGACGTTGCTACAGCCTGCCACTACAGCCCGTGCACTGGCACCGTAAGGTGAGAGTGGGGTGAGAGTGGGGGTAAAAGCTGACATGGCGGGACGATAGTGGGGCGGTGCACTGGCACCAGCCTTAGGACATATGAGAATTATGTCAAGTCACTTTCGCTTCATACCGCTGCTTAATGTTTAATGTTTTGCTAAGTGTTGTGTGGGTGAACCTATACTAATAAACCGTCCTTATTTGGACTAGAACACACTTGTGATTACACTTCCCTACAAGCTTACGCAAATGCAACGAAATATTTAAGAATTAACTAACCACAGCCTTAAACTCTGAGATCATACACTCCCTCATGCACTAGTTTACTGGTGGGGGTTTAGGTTTCTGTCATTCCCGCAACCACCTCACAAGCAAACTAAATACACAATACATTCCCCTAGGGCCATAAAGGTGAAGTGTCATATAGTCGACGTTCACACAAGACCACTAGAAGAATAGCACCACAACTTAAATATCAAACCATTAAATATTACTCAGCATAATTCCACTACATGCAACGAGACTTCCCCATGTCCTCGAGAACTAAACGAACTACTCACCAGACATCATATGGATCATAATCAGTGGTGATGAATGAATGATGAACAATCTGGTCATAAAAGTATTTCACCGATAAAACTCAATAGCATCAACTACACAAGGCAATCAACACCGGAAAAGTGATCCCAATGAACTACAACAAGTATAACTCTAGATGCAACAACGGAACGAAGTGGAGCTATGGATGTGATGGTGATGTCGGTGAGGATGATGTTGATGATGATCTCGATGAAACCCGTGACGATGACGATGACGATGGCGACGATCTCCCCTCTCTGGCAAGGAATTCCCCCGACAGATTTCTCCCTGCCGGAGAGCTTTTTCTCTCTCTGTGGTTTCCACCCCCGTGGTGGCGGCGGAATATTTCTTCAAAGCGTCCCCCGAGATTTTTAGGTTAGAGGGGTCATACACGCGAATGTGGGAGCCGGAGGCGACCCAGGGCCTCCAGGTGGGCCCCAGGCGCGACCCAAGGGTAGGCCGCGGCCAGGTGCCACATGGCGCCCTGGTAGCTCCCCTCTGGTCGCCCTTCTGGCTCCTTCCGTCATCTGGCAAAATAATAATCTCCAAATTTTTCTGGAATTTTTGGCGATGTAGAGGTACAGTGTCTTGACGGTGCCTTTTCCAGCTGATTCCGGGCTCCGACAGTTAAATCACCAACAATCATCAAACATACAAAATAAGGTAAAATAACATAAGTATTGCATTATAATATGAAATATATCCATGAATGACAGCAAATTATGATATAAAATATTGATGCAAAATGGACGTATCAACTCCCCCAAACTTAGACCTCGCTTGTCCCCAAGCGAATACTGAGCTCAATAAATGATACGTGTCAAACGTATCTATAATTTTTGATTGATCCATGCTAATTTTGTGATGTTGTCACATGTTTCTACTATCTTATTACATTATTTTTATGCATTTTGTCGGACTAACCTATTGAAAAGATGTCCAGTGCCAGTTTCCTATTTTTGTTGTCTTTTCGTTTCAGAAACTTATCACAGGAAATATTATCGGAATGCGCTGAAAATTTACGAGGATTTTTTATTCGCCAAGACGGATTTTCAGTCCAGAGGGCAGCCCTGGGGGCCACCCATAGGGCAGGGATGACCCCTAGCCGCGGCCTGCCCTAGGGTGGCGGGTGGGACCCGCCCCTGCTCCTGGTGGGTCCCCTCGGCCCCCTCCGACGCCTATAAAATCAGATTAATCCCCTTGGCTAAGTGATTGTGTGTATCTCCAAGAGGGAGTATTTATGCTAGATAGTGGGTTCATGCCCCCTTTTGTTCCTGGGCACGAGTGACAGAAACGTGTAAGTGCGAGGGTGTGCTGTTGCTACTAAGGGTAAAACAGCGGTGTTAATGTCTCTTTTGATATTAGTATTGCTTACTTCATGCGCTTTACTTAATGCAAATGTTTGTTGCTTGCAACTTAATACCATTGGGTGACAGGCTGGATAGCGATCCCACGGTGGACTTTTTAGACAAAGATGCAGTTGGACTCAATGGTCTTTGTTCATTGTCGTGATGCCTACATAAATATTATCATGTTCTTTATGTCATAGCTAGATTAAGTTTGTGTTATAATCTTGTCAATTGCCTAGTTGTAATTTGTTTACCCATCATATGAGTGTTTTATTTACTTGAGAGACTCCACTAGTGAACCCATGGCCCCCGGTCCATCTTTTTACATTGATTGCAACCTTTATTCATCACTTTTCATCATCATTAGTCCTCTGGTCCACTTTCATATTTTCACCTATTTCACTATACAATTAACCGCTTTGTTTTCTGTGAGACCGGAAAGATTGACAACCTTTCCGCCGTTGGGGGCAAAGTAATTGGTTGAGTGTGTGCAGATCCACGTCTGTTGAAGATTAAGCGTCAGAGATCTTCAACATTCACTTTGTTGTTGATTTCAAACTCGTACTGGTTCGATAAACCTCGGTTCGTTAACGAGGAAAAACTGCTACTTACTACATCCACGCCTTCGCTTGGGGCACAATCCAACGCTACCATCACCGATCATCAGTAAACATGACCACAGGTTTATGGAGCGAAGTGTCGATAATAACGAATATGGACAAGAAGCATTAGTATTTACTAAACAAGCACACACTCATTCTAAACAGCAACTTTTTCTCATATCAAACTTAAAGAACAAGTGATGATTCAATCACATATAGAGGTGCATGGAGAAAAAACATAATTGAGTGATGGCAAATTGTGTTCTTGGTCAGAGAACATCTAACATATCAAACTTATCTTTCAAGGAGAATCTATATAAGAGCCATCATTTAGCAGCTATCACAAGTTCAAATATCAAAGACTCCATGCATCATTGAAAACTTCCAAGAGTTATATTCTTGCAATAAAAGTATAAATATCGTACGAGGAAGATGATTGTTCAGCAAAGCTCAACTTTCAACTTGTTTACCACAATGGTATTGTTAACTGCAATAAAACATGATCAAACATATTGCTGCAATATAATTGATTGTATCTCAACTCAACACCATTTGTTTGCTAGTAAAGGATAGAAGGAATAGGATAACTGACTCAACATAAAAGTAAAAGAATGGCCCTTCGTAGAGGGAAGCAGAGATTAGTCATGTGCTAGAGCTTTTTAATTTTGAAACAGAAGTAAAAAGGTTTTGAGATATGCATGCTTTCGTCAACGACTTCACAGTGAAGAAACTAGCTAGTCCCCCATGTCAAGCAAGGCTTTTAGACTTTTGAGAGCGGCTGGTTTTTAGAGGAACGAGTACATTCCACTTTCTCCTTTGTTTCACCAATAACCAATGTTTTAACTGATTTCTCAGGCTTCATTGTGCGGAGGAGAATGGTGAGTTATATTTATATTTTTCTTATGCCGCTCTGGGGTTGATTCAAGTGAGGACGTAAACCATCAACACCGGGTGAAAGGGGGGAAATGATCTTGCTTGTCACAGGTTATATCTAGCTTCCCACTGCTTCCTCATGAGCTTAAAAACAGGGGCACAAGAAGGAAAATTTTGAAAGTTTTAAAGATATCACATGAAAAATTTACTTGGAGTGGTAGGGAAATACCACATATAGGTAGGTATGGTGGGCACAAATGAAAAAAGTGTTTGGCTGAAGGATTTGGATGCACGAGAAGTATTCCCTCTCAATGCCAGGTTTTTGCTAGCAAGGCTTATAGCAAACATAAGTGTTGAGAGATACAAACAATATATTACCAGCGATAAGATTGATCATACCTTAAGGAGTCATCTTCCTTGTAAGTATAAAGTCCTTATTCAAGAATATAAGGCTTGGAAACCGAAAAAACTGTAAGATATCAAAGATAATATATTTGCAAGTGAAACTTTCTTCTCTACTTAAGCATCCAAGAATTGTTGCTACTGACCAATTCTATGTTTGCCAACACCCAAAAAGATTTTCAAAACTGCACCCAGAATGAGGCCAACACTCTTCCAAAGAGATCTAGAGATTACTTGCAAGCTAGAATAAAATAGTGCGAGAAAGTAAAAACAAGACTTCTCATTAATATTCCATAACGACAACCACACCAACGGATACAAAGCTAATACATGATAGGAGGACGACCACAATGCACACACTATTTCATATGATAACTTCTCTACCCAGGACATGACACACGACTAGAAGATAAAAAGTTAAAAGATAATGATGATACCGAGGCACTCCCCCAAGCTTGAAACAAGCTAAGGTAGTGCCATTACCCATGGCGTCCAAATTATTCCTTCGGTGGTGATGGAGGAACTACGGTAATAGGTGTGAGGAAACGTTGCAGCATCCTGCGGAGTCTGGTGTTCTCTTCTTGGAGTATTTCCACTTCTGTCGTAAGCACGTGGTATTGCCCACAAACTGATCTGCAACTCGACGCGCTTCAGCAATGGCATGGATTGAGAGTGGATCAAGACTTGGCGGAACTGTGCCCTGCATATTGTGAGAAAAAGCACGTTGATAGTTAACGGATCCCACGAAAGTGGGGTTGCTTGGCCTTGGTGTCTCGGTTGCCGGCCCTGTGGAGTGGCGTGGTGGCACCCTTCGTACTTCCTCCAAGGCGCTGCGTTCCATATCAGCTCTCCTAGCAGCAATCTCTTCCTCAGTTTCCCATCTAGCAAAGGCTCCTGTGTTGATGTCCCTTCAGAGTTCACGACGGCGCCTGGCGGCGTAGTCCTCTCCACTTGATCCGCAAGAAGACATCTTGATCTAGAGCTTGAAAACCTGGCTGACACAACTCGAAAACAAAAAGCGTCGAAAACACAAGATACGGACCTCGAGAGATCCGGGTAAATACATAGCAAAAAAATTCCGAACAAAAGGAAGGAGAGAAGACAAGGCGGAGTCGGAGGCGATGTCCAGGGGCTCCAGGTGGGCCCCAGGCGCGGCCCAGAGCTAGGCCACGGCCAGGTGGCACCTGGTCGCCCTGGACTCCGACTCCGTCTCTTCTTTGACTTGTAATTTATGATATTTCCTAAAAACAGCGAATATAAAATTTCTGGAATTTTACGAGGAAGTTTACTTACGGGAAGTGATACCTATTCCAATTCTGACTCTAGATCCTTCCGGTATTTATTTTTGATGAATTCTTCTAGTGTCACAACTTGTATTATACCGACATCTTTTCCAAGTGGGTCACAAGAAATGTAATGCTTGAGCCTCTGGCCATTAACCACTTGTGGTTTATCTCCATCCAATGAATTAATTTTGATAGCACCGGAGCGATAAACTTCTTCGATAATAAAGGGACCTTCTGAAAGAACAAACGATGTCGAGATGTCACCTAGAGGGGGGTGAATAGGAGATTAAAACTTTTCCGGTTTAAGGCTTGATAATTGCGGAATAAAACTATGTGTTTAAATTAACAAGCCAACAACCTATTATACTAGGTTCACCTATGTGCACCAACAACTTACGCTAAGCAAGGCAAGCAACAAGGTGATAACAAGATATAAAACTTCAAGCACGAAGGCTATCACAATGTAAATTGCATAAGTAAATAGCTCGAGTATAGAAATAACCGAGGCACGCGGAGACGAGGATGTATTCCCGAGTTCCTCCTTGTTAAGGGAGTACGTCTCGTTGGAGGGGTGTGAGATCACCACAAGAGGCCTACTCAAGATGCCACAAAGGCGTCACCCTATTCTCCGATGAACCGCACCCAAGGGTTTGGTTCACCTTCCACTATCGGAATCCTTCGAGGCGGAATCCGGAGCCTTTACAACGATATTGGGGCATACACCCACAACCAAATTGGGGGCTCCCAAATCTTCCCGAAGCTTCACAACTCGAAGTCTTCGCGAATACTCCAACCGTCTAGGGTACACAATGCACCCAAGAGGCACAAAGCTCTTGGGAACACAATGCACCCAAGAGTAACAAGCTTCTCAAACTTCAATCCCACGAATCTTCGTGGAGAGCACAACCCGATGCAACTAATGCAAAAAGGCAAGAACACACCAAGTGGTCAAATCCTTCTCTCCAAAATCCAACCAAAGCAACTAATGCTATGGAGGGATTTAGGAGGAAGAACAAGGGGATGAACACAAAGCAACCCCAAAATCTAGATCCACTAGGTTCCCCTCACTTAGGGGAGAAATGGATTGGTGGAATGGTAGATCTAGATCTCCTCTCTTGTTTCCCTAAAGATGGACAAGAATCATTAGAGGGATTGAGAGGAATCAAGCTCACAAGATTTACAACAATGTAAGAGAGAGTGAGTGAGTGAGCTCGAAAGGTTAGTTTACCATTGGGGAAGAAAAGCCCCTTAAAAAGGTTAGTTAACCGTTATGTGCAGAATCCCGTAGGGCCGGTACTACCGCCATTACGGCCGGTACTACCGCCCCGGCACGATTCAGCACATAAGGGCTCTTTAGCAGAACCCACGGAACCTGTACTTCCGGAGAATGGGCCGGAACTTCAGGTTGACCCGGTACTACCGGCAAGAACGGCGGTACTACCGCCCCCACCCAAACCAGCCGACCAACGACTAGCTGAGAACACCCGCACGGCTGGAACTACCGGGAAATGGACCGGTAGTACCGATTGAGCCGGTACTACCGGAACCACTTCCGGGCAACTTCCGGTTAAAAAACAAGAGGGTCCAGTACCGAAAAACTTAAGCGGAAGTAGCCCCGGTACTAGGCCCGGTACTACCGGCCACTGGCCGGTACTACCGACAAGTACAACGGTACTACCGGAAGAAGACAGAAGCTGAAAAACTTAAGCGGAAGTAGCCCCGGTACAAGGCCCGGTACTACCGGCCATGGGCCGGCCGGTACTACCGGCTAGAACCCCGGTACTACCGGTCACAGAAAAATAGTAGAAGAGCAAAAATGAAAGCGGGCATATCTTTCGCATCCAGACTCCGTTTTCAATGATCTTGGGCTCGTTGGACTCGTCACAATGAGCACAACAAGAATATGCAGAGAAACATCATAGTCTAACAAGATATTATAAAAACAAATGGGGAAATTTTAAACATCTATTTTGAAAACCGGAAATGCTATATCTTTTGCAAATGAAGTCCAAATGACGTGAAACCAATTTTGTTGGAAAGAGGACAACAAAAGCTACCCTTGGAAAAGGAAAACAAGCAATGGAGATTTTGCAAAGAAATGGAAGAGAGAAATCTTCCGCACGGATGAACCGACAAAATCTCCAATACCGAAAACGCAATAGGGGACGCATATGAAAACCGTTTTCGGTGAACTTAGCCTTGTCATGACAAGCACGACAAGCACCAAGACCACACCACGATAAGAGACAAATAAGAACCGATAAAGATGATTGCAAGGATGCAAAGGCTTGTGCTCTCTACGACGATACGAACAAGATACTCGGTCGAGAGCCCCTCTTGATAGTACGGCTATCTATCCTATAACCCGGTCTCTCAACTAACATCATGAGACCAGTAAAATAGAAACCCTATCAAGATCATACCTTTGCCTTGCGCATAAAACCACTTGAGGTTAAAGAAGACGATCTTCATCTCCTCAAGACGCACCACATTTCTCGATTGCACTTCACTTGGTGAAGATTCACAAGTTGCTCCCATACACCAAGATGGGAGAAGCACTCTTCGACATATCTTCACTTGGACTTGAGTGTTGATCAACCCGCACTTAGCCTTGATCAACACATAATCTTCTTCCCTTAGCCTTGACTCCAACAAATGGAAATCGAGCAACGCAAATGGACACTCCTACAAATATAGCTCAATACAAACATTAGTCCATAGAGATTGTCATTAATTACCAAAACCACACATGGGGGAAACCATGCACTTGCACCTTCCCATTTTGATAAGAGCTTTCCTGCAAAAAATCTGAGACGAGACCTATACAATAGAACTTTGTCTCCTATATCAAATTCGCTTTTCAAAATCATTTTATCGTGCCACCTTTTAACTTTTTCTTTAAACAATTTGGCATTTTCATAAGCTTCACATCTCCATTCATCTAAAGAACTCATATCAAACAGTCTTTTTTCACCGACAAGCTTAAAATCATCATTAAGCTCTTTAGTTGCCCAATAAGCTATATGTTCTAATTCTAGTGGTAAATGACAATCATTTCCATAAACCATTTTATATGGAGACATGCCCATGGGATTTTTAAAAGCAGTTCTATAAGCCCATAAAGCATCATTAAGTTTCTTAGACCAATTCTTTCTAGATTTATTAACAGTCTTTTGCAAGATTAACTTTATTTCCCTATTAGTTAACTCCACTTGTCCACTAGTTTGAGGATGATAAGGTGAAGACACTCTATGATTAACATCATATTTAGCAAGAGTTTTTCTAAAAGCACCATGAATAAAGTGAGAACCTCTATCAGTCATCAAATATCTAGGCACACCAAACCTAGGAAAAATGACATCCTTAAGCATTTACAAAGAGGTTTTATGATCATCACTAGGAGTAGGAATTGCTTCTACCCATTTAGTGACATAATCAACAGCAACAAGTATATGAGTATTGCCATGCGAACTGGGGAAGGGACCCATAAAGTCAAATCCCCAACAATCAAAAGGTTCAATAACAAGAGAATAATGTTGGGAATATGCCCTAGAGGAAATAATAAAATGGTTTATTAGCATATTCATGTTTATGATAATAGTTTGTTCTCCATGCTATAATTGTATTAATTGGAAACATAATACATGTGTGGAATATAAACAAACAGGTGTCCCTAGTAAGCCTCTACCGGACTAGTTCGTTAGTCAAGAGATGGTTAGAGTTTCCTAACCATGGACTTGTTATAGTCACTTGATAACGGAGTCATATCATTAGGAGTAATGATGTGATGGACAAGACCCAAATAATAAAGAGTTGCAATTGATCGTGTCACACAGTTTTCATTGCCAACGCTTTTAGTATGCCAAGTATAGTTTCCTTAGACCATGAGATTATGTCACTCCCGTTTACT
Organism: Puccinellia tenuiflora; assembly: GCA_012064385.1. Lineage (NCBI taxonomy): Eukaryota > Viridiplantae > Streptophyta > Magnoliopsida > Poales > Poaceae > Puccinellia > Puccinellia tenuiflora. Next base: position 1,288,413 of record QRDG01000136.1, on the reverse strand, counting down.
GGAGGAATACTTTGTGGACATCAAACGTCACTTCGTAACTGGGTGATTATAAAGGTGGCTTTCAGGTATCTCCGATGGTATTTGTTGGGTGACATGAATCAAGAGTGGGATTTGTCCTTCCTTGTGACGGAAAAGATATCTCCGGGCCCTCTCGGTAATATAGCATCAGAAAGGTTGCAACCATGTGGTTAAGTGTTAATCACGGAGATCCTATATTATGGACGAGTAAAGAGAACTTGCCAGGTAACGAGATGAAACTAGATATGGAGATATCGACGATCGAATCTCGGGCAAGTTGAATATCGGTGAGACAAAGGGAATCGTATACGAGATTAAGAATCTCCGGCATCGTGGTTCAATCGATAAGGAACTTCGTTGAATATGTAGGAGTCAATATGGGCATCCCGGTCCCGCTATTGATTATTGATATGATCATGTCTGCATGTTCTCGAACCCGTAGGGTCACACACTTAACGCTACGATGTAGCTAGGGTTAGCGATGAGATAATTGATGGTATGAACTTGGTGATTCGGAGTCTCGGATAGGATCCCGGACGTCACGAGGAGTTCCGGAAGAGTCCGGAGAATAAGATTCATATAAGGAAAGTGTTTCCGGAGGTATCAGAAAAGTTCCGGGAATTTTCCGGCAGGGTACCAGAAAGTTCTAGAAGGTTCTAGAGGAGTCTAGAAGTGGGGCCCATAGGAGTATGGGGCCCACATGGAATAAAAAGGGTGGTGCGGTGGCCTAATGGGCCAACCGCACCAATGCCCTAAAAGCCCATGCGGGCTAGGTTTTGAGGGAGGCCGACCCTAACCCTAGGGCGGCTAACTTGGGGACCAAGCCACCCAAGTCGGCCGACCCTAGGAGGCTTGGGGCGCACCCCACCCTGCCTCCTATATAAGGAGGGCTAGGGCAAGGGGTGCGGCACCCTAGGTGCTGCTGCCGCCTCCCCTCCCAAAACCCTAGCCGCACCCCCTCTCCACCTCCACCTAGCTGCGCCACCCCTCCCTTGCTAGGGCTGCCGTGCCTTGCTCCTCCTCTTCTCTCCCTCGCTCATGGCTTGGCGAAGCCCTGCCCGTGGAGAGATCTCCATCATCAACACCACCACAACCGTCGTGGTGCTGAGATCTATCTAGCCACTCCCTCCTTGCTTGCGGGATCAAGAAGGCGGAGTCTACATCGAGCCGTACGTGTGGATACCGCGGAGGCGCTGCTCGTGCGGTGCTCCATCGGATTGGATCTTGGATCGCGAGGATAATACATCTCCTCGCGACTAGATGCGTCTAGTTGCGGGGATCGACTAGCCAACCCCTGCATCGACAAAATGCTTTGAACGTTCTTCAAGGGTAAGAGACTGGATCTCATCTTCGCTACCTCCGTCTAATAGATCTAGATCGTGGGGTTTCTTCCGCTTGTTTCGTAGGAAATTTTTTGTTTTCTATGCAATGACCCCTTCAAATAATTCATAGGCATTTCATTACGTCTACTAATGTTGCTAACTCTTTGGCATTCATAGCAAGATAAAATAAATTTTCTTGCATCTTTGAATAGAGTAGGCCAATAAAAACCTGATTGTAGCACTTTGTGTGCAGTTCTGTCTCCAGCATGATGTCCACCATAAGGACTGATGTGGCATTTCCTCAAAATTTCTTCTTGCTCATACTCCGGAACACAACGCCGAATAATTCCGTCAACTCCTTCTTTATATAAATGTGGGTCATCCCAAAAATAATGCCTCAAGTCATAAAAGAATTTCTTCCTTTGCTGATAAGTAAAATTTGGAGGCAAAAATTTGGAAACAATAAAGTTAGCATAATCTGCATACCAAGGACTTTCACATGTGTTTACCTTTATGGCTACCAACTGTTCATCTCGAAAATTATCATTAACAGGAATAGGATCATCAAGAATGTTTTCCATTCTAGACAAGTTATCAGCAACTGGGTTGGCAGCTCCCTTCCTGTCAACTATATGCAAATCGAATTCTTGCAACAAAAGAACCCATCTAATAAGCCGTGGCTTAGCATCTTTCTTTTCCATGAGATATTTAATAGAAGCATGATTAGTATGAATAGTTACTTTAGAGTCAACAATGTAAGGTCTAAACTTATCACAAGCAAAAACAACAGCTAAAAATTCCTTTTCTGTAGTAGCATAATTCTTTTGAGCATTATCAAGAGTTTTGCTAGCATAATGAATAACATTAAGTTTCTTATCAATACGTTGTCCTAAAACAGCACCTACAGCAAAATCACTAGCATCACACATTATCTCAAACGGCAAATTCCAATCCGGGGGTTGAACAACTGGACCAGTTGTTAAAGCTTTTTTAAGAATTTCAAAAGCTTCTTTACAATCATCATAAAAAACAAAAGGTACATCTTTTTGCAGAATATTAGTAAGAGGTTTAGAAGTTTTAGAAAAATCTTTAATAAACCTCCTATAAAAACCAACATGACCAAGAAAACAGCGTATACCTTTAACATCTCTTGGGCAAGGCATCTTCTCTATAGCTTCAACTTCTGCTCTATCGACTTCAATGCCTCTTTCAAAAATTTGTGTACAAGAACTATACCTTCATTAACCATAAAATGGAACATCTCCCAATTAAGAACAAGGTTTTTCTCTTCACATCTCTGCAAAACTTTATCAAGATTGTGTAGACAATTATCAAAAGAAGTCCCATAGACGGAGAAATTGTCCATGAATACTTCAATAATTTTCTCGCAAAAGCCATGGAAAATGGCAGACATGCATCTTTGAAAAGTTGCAGGTGCATTACGTAAACCAAAAGGCATGCGTCTATAAGCATAAGTTCCATAAGGAAGGGTAAAAGTTGTTTTCTCCTAGTCTTGGTGTCTGACCGCAATTTGAGAAAAACCAGAATAACCATCAAGAAAACAAAAATGAGTGTTCTTAGAAAGTCTTTCTAACGTTTGATCAATGAAAGGTAATGGATAATGATCTTTCTTTGTAGCCTTATTTAATTTTCTAAAATCGATGCACATTCTATAACCAACTACAACTCTTTGAGGGATTAGATCATCATTATCATTTGCAACCACAATAATACCTCCTTTCTTAGGAACACAATGCACAGGACTAACCCACCTACTATCAGCAATAGGGTAAATTATACCTGTTTCGAGGAGTTTGAGCACCTCATTTCTTACCACTTCCTTCATTTTTGGAATTAACCTCCGTTGATGATTGATGCATGTAAAATGCATACATGAACTTTGCATTATAATACTCATATTTCAATCATATTTGCATCATATAAGGGTTATATCATTGTTTTATAATGATTTTGGGAAGATTTCACAGTTTTCCTATTTTTCTAGAATTAACCCTGCACTGGCAGAAAACACTATTTTCTATATTTTGATGTTTCAGGGACCCAAACGACGACCAATTTACCTGAAAATTTATGAGGATCATTTTTTTGAAAGGAAGAAAGTGTAGGAGCGAAGGAAGCGAACAAACGGAGACCCGAGGTCCAAAAGAGGTGGGCCCACGTGGCCAGATTCCTTGGCCGCGTGGGACCCCCCATCTTGGGCCTCGTGGCTCCGACGCCGTCCGTTTTTGTCTCCGTGGCTTCGTCTTGACCTAAAACCGACTATAAAAATAGTCCCTCGAGGAGTTTCACGAGGAGGCGGCAGAGAAACACAAAACCACGAAACAGAGAGTCAGAAGGCTGCCGCCGGAGAAGATCGGAGGGGGGAAATGCCGCCGGAATCACCTCCTGAGGGCTCCACCCCCCTCCGGCGTGTTCATCATCAACATCTACAACAAGATCATCTCCATCTCTCCACGGTAAACTCTTTGCAAACATGATGTATGATGCAATATACTATTCCCTTGATCTATTGTGTCTCCCCGTCTATGTTTGAGAAGTGATTGGTTCATGGCAATAGTGAAATAGTTTGTTGTTTGGTTGCATACAAGTTTTGTTATCTTTTATGATTGTCTTTATGTACAATATATGAGTGCACACATATGTTGGGGAATGCATGTAAGGTGATCACCGGTAATGTAATGGAGTGAGGGAGACTTGGGAGGACATGTAAACCTGAGACAGAGTCATGAAGTTACTTTATTGGGGGATATACATAGGGGACCTTAGAACTTAAGGCTATGGTGGGACTTTCATGTCTTAATAAATCTTGTGCAGTCATTTACTTGGCCATAAGAACCATCATAAGGGGTTTTAGTTCATTCACTTGGCTACACCTATTTATGGCTCCTTCCTAGAAGAAACAATTAAGACTGAAACATGTGCTTCACTAATTGTGACAACCACACGAATGAAATAACAATTGCTAGAACATTTGCTCCCTTGAGATATTTGCTACTTACTACTTTGAGAAACTTGCTTGAGAAAACTGCTGAGAGAAACTTACGTTCGAAGCTTGATTGAGAAACTTAATACTAGATAAACCCATTCCACATCACTTGCTTTCATTAGTTAGTTCCTTTCATATTTCAACTTATTGCCTTGCACAAACGGCCATATAAGAGGGTTATAGGGCTTTAGAGAATAGATAGTTTACCTTTAGCTCCTTGTGGGTTCGACACTCAAATACTTATCGAATTGTGGTACAGTGATTCCTTGCTCTTGGGGATTATCAATGATCAACGACAGGTTTTGCATCAGGCTCGAGATTAATTATATGTTGACATATAGCAGGAGAAATCCCCTTAAGATCATCTAAAGTGTAGCCCATCGCGCCTCGATGTTTCCGAAGTACTTCCAATAATCTATCCTCTTCCTGTCCTGAAAGTTTAGAACTAATAATAACAGGATAAATTCTCTTCTCATCAATAAATGCATATTTAAGATCATCAGGAGTTTTAAGTTCAAAAACAGGATCTCCCTTAGGAGGGGTCGGCATCCCTAAGGATTCCACTGGTAAATTATGTTTAAGAATGGCTGGTTGATGGAGGAAGATATCCTCCAACACGTTCATTTCCTGCATAAAAACTTCACTTTCATGGTTCTCCATGAATTGCTGCAAAGGATCGTTAGGAGCAACATCAATAGCAGCAAGCTTTTCAATTTTATAGTCCTCATTAGGCCATTCTTTTTCATGACGTTGTTTAGAAAATTTGGAAAAATTAAACTCATAACTTTCACCGCCAAATTTAGTAAAAACCTTTAAGTTTTTGCAATCTATAACATCACTACAAGTATTTAAGAAAGGTCGTCCAAATATAATTGGACAAGAATTGTCTGCAACAGAACGAAGTACTAGAAAATCAGCATGGTATTTAGTCTTACCACATAAAACTTCAACATCTCTAACGATTCCCACCAGAGAGATAGTATCTCTATTAGCAAGTTGAATAACCACATCAATATCTTCAATTTCGCAAGTCCCAATTTCATGCATTACTTCTTGATATAGAGAAAACGGTATTGCACTGGAACTAGCACCAATATCACACAAACCATAATAACAATGATCACCAATTTTCACAGATATAACAGGTGCACCACCCTTTTTAACTTTACCTTTTAGAGGTCTAACAATGTTAGAAGCTTCCTCACAAAAGACTATATGGCCTCCTTCTACATTTTCACTTGTTAAATCCTTAACTAAAGCTACAGAAGGTTGAACTTTTAGTTGTTCATAATGTTCTTTAGCTTTATTTCCACTTTTCTTAACAACTTTAGTGATCACAGCATGCTCTTTTACTCTAACAGGGAAAGGCAATTTCTGAACATAAGGAGCAGGCAAAATAGGATCAGGAGTGTAAACTTGTATTGCATTTTTAGTGATAGGAGTGATTTCGATTTCTTTAATTGTTTCACGGAACTTATTCCACTTTTGCTTAGGAATATCAATATAAGAGGAAAAGGCATTAAAGAGATCAACAATGATTTGAGAATCAAGACCATATTTAGCACTAAACTCATGGAAATCAGGAGTTTCACCAAAAGATTTAATGCATTCATATTCGCAAATTATACCTGATTCATTACCTTTATCTATTTCCCAATCTTCAGTATTGCGTTGAATTCGCTCAAGAAGATCCCATTTATAATCAATCTTCTTATTTGTGAAAGATCCAGCTAAGGAAGCATCACGCAAGTCCTTGTCATCACGAGAAAGCCTTGCATAAAAATTTGTAACTATAATGCTTCTGGGAATATCATGAATAGGGCACTTAACCATTAAAGCTTTCAATCTCCCCCAAGCTTGAGCAATACTTTCTCCTTTGCGAGGCAAGAAGTTATAAATAAAATTCTTGTCTTGGTGAATTTAATGCAGAGGATAAAATTTAGCATAAAAGAGAAGCACTATTTTTTCCCAATCCAATAGATGAGAATCATCCAATAGCCTATACCACTCCATAGCTTTGTCTTTCAACGACAGTGAGAATAATTTCCGCATGATTACTTCTATAGAAACACTTGCAATCTTAAACAAACCACATATTTCTCTCATAAATAGCAAGTGATAACCAGGATGAACCGTTCCATCTCCTGCATAGCGGTTACTCATAACACGATCAACAATTCCCATAGGTATTTTAAATGGAACGTTTTCAATGGGTGGTGGCCTTCTTTTTGCCACAAGAGCAGCAGAGAGGGTGTCCCCAAATGTTGATTCAAACTCAGAAGGCTCCATAATGAAGTAGAGCAACAGGTAATAATAAAAACAACACTTATAGTAAAAGTGTTCCTTACCAATTCTACTTACCAATAACGATTTGCTCTCCGGCAACGGCGCCAGAAAATAGTCTTGATGACCCACGAGTATGGGGGATTGATGCGGGGCAAAGCCCTCTAGGGTGGCCCGATCTTCACGGATTGACGAACGAGAGGGACGAACGCACGCAAGAACACGAAGAACACAAGATCACAAACCCGATACAAATGACGCGTTGCCCTCACCGGTCGGTCCAACCGGCCCAATAGAGTCACACAAGGGAGAGACCGCGAGGTAGAATCCCTATGTGAAAGATCGGTGAGCACGAGGTAGAATCTCGTGAGTGAGAGACGGTGAAGTAGAATCACACACGAGAGAGACTCTGCACAAAGAGGGGCCTTGATTCACTCCAATAGATACATCTAAGGAGGAGCCTTGAATCCACAAGGGGATCTTCTCCACAAAGGGAGGGATGAGCACAAGCCCAAGTGTCTAGGTCTATTCCTACTTCTTACATGTATGTCTAATGGAAGAGGGGAAGAGCTATTTATAGTCTTAGTACAAAAAGGGGGTGCATGACACGAGTGGCCGGCTGCTTCGGCTAGAAGGCCGGCCTGGGAGCCGTCCTAGGCCGGGATGGAGGCCGGCCTGGGGGCCGGCGGTCTCTGGCATGGCGCCGGCCTGGGAGCCGGCCGTCTCTGGCATGTGGACGGCCTGGGAGCCGGCCTAGGCCGGGCTGGAGGCCGGCCAGACTGGCTTCGCCTCCTTCTTCATCTTCGTCTTGTCTCCGTTTCTTCTTCCTCCGCTTCCATGCATACGCCTTCGATGGCTTCGACTCTTGGGCTCCCTCGGCGTCTCCCTTGGCGTCCGTACTCGTCATGTGATACCTAGTAATGTACAAGGGTAGACGCTTAGGTAGTATACCATCCAAAGGCGGTGCATTGAGGTTCGTAGAGAGGATTGAGTTCACCTTTGACGTCCGTGGTGACATGGCATATGTTGGAATGCTTGACATGGTGGTGATGTTGGGTTGGGCTACATCATCTCCCCTCCTTCGAAAAGCGTCGTCCTTGACTCTTGCACGTCATCACCATGTGAAGGGGGTAGATGGTTCGCCGTTGAAGTGGAAGTCACCATCCCGTCATTTTTACCTACACACACTAAAGACCAAGCAAAACATGTGTGTGCATGATAGAGGAGGACGTCATTGAGGACATGTACAAACTTGTTCATAAGACGATTAGCACAAAACAAATTTATGGAAGGCATAGCAAATGCAAGGTCAAAGTGCAAGTAACTCATCGAAACATCATCACCAATGGGCCAAAAACGGAAGCACTTGTGACAGAACATGCTCAGCATATCATTATGGTGGCCAACAAACATAAGGGAAGAGAAATTGCTCATCAAGTTTGTGGCAACACATAAATCATCTAGATAAAAGCTCACGGAAACATGTATGTCACAAGGGAAACCAAAATCGCTCACATGTTTGCAAACCAACCAAAAGAAAGATCAATTGTTCAATTTGTTGGAAGCAAAACATGCGAAAAGTAGCTTAACCGGAAAACCACAACTCACAAGTATTATGCTCTCAAGAGCTCGTTTTGTCAACTCATGTTCAATTGAGGTTGACATTATCAAGCGGGGACCAAAACACACGAAATTCCACATGAAGAAATTATGTGCATGGTACATGAATACATCATCCATCATGATGCGTCTCTTCATTTGCACATCACCAAACACACTACAATCAAATTGAATATATGAAGTATGCAGATGGGAAACATGCAAAACGAAGAAAGGTGAAAGCTCAACAAAGCAAAAGGAATCATCTCCAAAAATTGAGAATGCTATGGGGGCAAACTCATTATCAAGCATTTTATCATCATTGCAAGCAACACATATTAAAGATAAATTGTTCGACATATTGCATAGAACAATGGGAGAAAATTGGAAAGATTCATAGCAAGGCATGCATGTGGCAAGATCATCACACATAGGAAATTCCACATGATCAACATTGGTTTTAAACAAAGTATCACAAGGGAAACAAAATGTAGCATAAGTGATGCCAAGAGAATCATCTAAAGCATGCAAGCAATCACAAGTCATCATGTCCACTAGTGGGATCATGGCATCATCAACACCCATATACATACCGTTGTAGTCCCGCTCATGAGATGTAGGTGTTGTGGTAGAGGTAGCGGCATCCATGTGGCCGACTTGTTCATCACATAGACATGGGGTGGCATCGCCTTCATCCTCCATGTACATCTTCTCGAATTGAGGCTCCGCCATGTTGCGGTTTGGCGCATCTTCATCCATGGAGCCTAGCACACAATGAGAGAACACACTAGAGGTAGAGGGTAAGTTGGTAGAAATCGAAATGGCCTCACTTGACCTATCAACTACCTCTCGCAACTCAAGTGGTGTATCACTCATTCCCTCAAAGTGGAAGCACTCAATCTCACATATGGTGGAGGCACTCAACTCACTTGCACTCTCACTCAAGTGGGCTAGGTGGATCTCATGCTCACATGGGATTGGTACCAACTCATCATTCAAGCTCATAGGGATAGGCTCGATAGTCTCAACTCCATTCGCCGCCTTGGTTGAAGGGAAGCTCCCATGCTCAACCTCCTCAACCTTGTCGCCTCCAAAGATGAATGCCATAGGATGGGCATCATCACTTGACTCCTTTGCCGAAGGGAACATCCCATGCTCGGCATCTCCACTTGACTCGACGTCCATGGTGGGCGCATACTCCATGCTCGCCTCCTTGGTCGAAGGGAAAATCCCATGCTCGACCATCTTCTCGCCATCTTGATTCATCGTGTCTTGGCTCTTGGGGCAATCCCACATGATGTGACAGAGGCCATTGCACATAGGGCATAGGAGGTCTTCATCTTGGTGTAGAGGGGGAAGTAGGCTCAATCCGGCATCATCATCATATATGGGGCCTTGTCTTCCTCCATCTTCAAGTGTAGAAGCCTCTTTCTTCTCGTTGGTGGCATGCTTGCACCGAAGGCCTAGGCACTTGAAGCACTCGAAGTTGTGGCACCCCAACCAATAGTGTTTGGCATCTTGGCACTTGACACACTTGTGATCTTCATGATGGTGAAGGGGCGCTCTTGTGGGATTGGCGCGAGGAGGAGACACCGTATGATGAGGGTCATCCTTCGTCGACCTTGACTTGAGCTTGGGGCGCCATGTTGGTGTTGCCACGAGGAGGGGACACCATATGATGTGATGGTCTTGATTCCTCCATGTGTCATCGATGACGTTCTTGTGGAGAGGGGTGTAGTCGAAAATCCTTCGGGTGCCTTGGCGACCTTGACTTGCGGCTCCATCTTGGGCTTGGAGAAGTATGGCGAAGCTTGGTGAGTGTGTCGATCTCGGCTTCAAGCTTGGCGTAGTTGGGAGCCATCTTGGAATTCTTCTTGGGCCGCCGTATGTATGAGGAAGTGAGGACCTTGGCGATTTTGGTGATCTCCTCCTTGGGGCACCGTCGTGATGGTGATGGAGCTTGATAGCAGGACCTCATGGTGGTCCTCATGTTGCTCCGTCTTGGGCTTGATGGGTCATATGTGGCACCTCTTGCAAGCTTGGGGTAGTAGACCTTGGAAGATTCATGCATGCTCGTGGAGGTGTTGTCGATGTAGTGCTCCATCAAGACGTCGGAGTTGTAGTCGTAGGAGTGCTCCATCATGTTGTTGATGCTCATGGAGTCGGGGTCGGTGGAGTGCTCCATCTTGTCATGGAAGCTCGTGGAGTCGGGGTCGGTGTAGTAGCCATTCCCCATGTCTTCTATGCTTGTGGCATCGTGGTCGTTGTAGCTCATCGTCTCTTCATCATCATGGCCTCCATAATATGCTCCACTCTCACTAGACATGATCACTCACAAGACAAGTGTATATAGGAAGTGGAAGGAACTAGAACACAATCTCACCTTGTTGATAGTATTGGACGTCGTGGACGACCAAGGGCAACAACGCACAAAGTAAAGAGTCTTGTGTTCAACTGTCCAAACGCAAACTCCAAAACACACACGGCTTTTTGAGTGGATAGGTATGGAAAGTGGAAAGCAAATGGAACAACCGGAAACCAAGATATTGTAATGGCAAGTAGAGAACCACAATGACCACAAAGCAAAACAAGTCGATCTTAAAGGATATGAGTGGAGCTCATACAAACACACGCTTTGATAATTGGGACTCGTGCAACCAAAAATGAGCTAGTGATGGACCTAGCGAAGACTAAAGCTCAAGTTGCACAAGTACAAGAGAAACCAACTCGATTGCAATTTATTGGTGGGCTACAAGATATGCACAAAGATACCACACCTACAAAATTTCATCGAGCTTGCGCGTCTACTATAAGAGATTAGGCAATGAGGCTCTTTCCTTTTTATTTTCTCTCTTTTTGATTCTTTTTCTATTCTCTTTTGACTATTTCTCTTTTGCCTCTTACTTGCCTGCCAACAAGAACTATATCAACTAGCGCATACAAGGTTTGCTCGGAACACTACGAGGTATCAAGTGTGCAAAACCTAAGCAATCATAGATGAGCAAGTTTCCACAGGATAGATAGGCACAAATGGCTTGGCTAATAAGTGATGCAAGGTGGTAGAAGAATTGGGGATGTTATACCTTTTGTCGACGTTCGTCACCCTTGGAGTGGAATGTCCCTTCCTTACTCACGAAATATGGTGGCAATAGATGATGGATCAACTGCTATGGTGATGTAGAGCTTGTCCTTAGCTTTGATTAGAGACAAAAATCACCAAAAATGGAGTCCGGAGTGAAAAGTTATGGCCAAAACAAATTTTCTGCAGAGAGGTCGGCCTGGGCCGGGCTGGAGGCCGGCTGCTTCTGCCGAGGGCCGGCCTGGGAGCCAGCTGCCGAGGGCCGGCCTGGGAGCCAGCCTAGGCCGGGCTGGAGGCCGGGCTGGCTCTGGCCAGGTTTGACCTTCCCGGGACGCGAAAATGGGCGATTTGGGCGGAAAAACGACCCGAAAAACACCAAATCAGAGGGTAAATCAACGGAATTTGGCCATGTGAACGCAAAGTAAGCTAGATCAACAAGTATAGAATGAGATCCATGGATCAAAACCTTTCAAAACTCACAAGAATCTCAGTTCGAACAAAAAGCAATTTGAGGCTATTTTTTTTGTGTAATTTTCGAAATTGGCAAAATCAAAGAAAAATTTGGGGGAATTGGGGGAAAACAAAGGTCAAATCCGTGGCAACCTAAAGCTCTGATACCATATGATGCGGGGCAAAGCCCTCTAGGGTGGCCCGATCTTCACGGATTGACGAACGAGAGGGACGAACGCACGCAAGAACACGAAGAACACAAGATCACAAATCCGATACAAATGACGTGTTGCCCTCACCGGTCGGTCCAACCGGCCCAATAGAGTCACACAAGGGAGAGACCGCGAGGTAGAATCCCTATGTGAAAGATCGGTGAGCGCGAGGTAGAATCTCGTGAATGAGAGACGGTGCAGTAGAATCACACACGAGAGAGACTCCGCGCAACGAGGGGCCTTGACTCACTCCAATAGTTACATCTAAGGAGGAGCCTTAAATACACAAGGGGATCTTCTCGACAAAGGGAGGGATGAGCACAAGCCCAAGTGTCTAGGTCTATTCCTACTTCTTACATGTCTGTCTAATGGAAGAGGGGAAGAGCTATTTATAGTCTTAGTACAAAAAGGAGGTGCAGGACAAGAGTGGCCGGCCTGGGAGCCGGCCTAGGCCGGCTGGGAGGCCGGCTGCTTCGGCTGGAAGGCCGGCCTGGGAGCCGGCCCAGGCCGGGCTGGAGGCCGGCCTGGGGGCCGGCGGTCTCTGGCATGGTGCCGGCCTGGGCGCCGGCCTAGGCCGGGCTGGAGGCCGGCCGTCTCTGGCATGTGGCCGGCCTGGGAGCCGGCCTAGGCCGGGATGGAGGCCGGCCAGACTGGCTTCGCCTCCTTCTTCATCTTCGTCTTGTCTCCGCTTCTTCTTCCTCCGCTTCCATGCGTACGCCTTGGATGGCTTCGACTCTTGGGCTCCCTCGGCATCTCCCTTCGCATCCGTACTCGCCATGTGATACCTAGTAATGTACAAGGGTAGACGCTTAGGTAGTATATATATATACCATCCAAAGGCGGTGCATTGAGGTTCGTAGAGAGGATTGAGTTCACCTTTGACGTCCGTGGTGACATGGCATATGTTGGAATGCTTGACATGGTGGTGACGTTGGGTTGGGCTACATCAGGGATCTATCGCAGTACTTTCGATAAATAAGAGTGTCGAACCCTACGAGGAGCAGAATTATTGGCTTGTAGATACGAGTAAGGCTTCACTGCAAACACTAACAGAAGGATTTTTATGAGTTTTTATAGTAACAAATAAATAAAGTGCAAGTAAATAAAAAAGAGTAATAATTATTGCAGCAAGTGGCCCAATCCTTTTCAGCACAAAGGACAAGCCGGTGGTTCTACTTATGATGGCTAAATGCTCTTGAGGACACATGGGAATTATGTCAAGTCACTTTCGCTTCATACCGCTGCTTAATGTTTTGCTAAGTGTTGTGTGGGTGAACCTATGCTAATGAACCGTCCTTATTTGGACTAGAACACACTTGTGATTACACTTCCCTACAAGCTTCCGCAAATGCAACGAAGTATTTAAGAATTAACTAATCACAACCTTAAACTCTGAGATCCTACACTCCCTGATGCACTAGTTTACCGGTGGGGGTTTAGGTTTCTGTCGTTCCCGCAAGCACCTCACAAGCAAACTAAATACACAATGCATTCCGCTAGGCCCATAAAGGTGAAGTGTCATGTAGTCGACGTTCACACAACACCACTAGAAGAATAGCACCACAACTTAAATATCAAACCATTAAATATTACTCAGCATAATTCCACTACTTGCAACGAGACTTCCCCATGTCCTCAAGAACTAAACGAACTACTCACAAGACATCATATGGATCATAATCAGTGGTGATGAATGAATGATGAACAATCTGGTCATAAAAGTATTTCACCGATAAAACTCAATAGCATCAACTACACAAGGCAATCAACATGGGAAAAGTGATCCTAATGAACTACAACAAGTATAACTCTAGATGCAACAGCGAAACAGAGTGGAGTTGTGGATGTGATGGTGCGGTCGGTGAGGATGATGATGATGATGATCCCGATGAAGCCCGTGACGATGACGATGGCGACGAGCTCCCCTCTCCGGGAAGGAATTCCCCCGGCAGATTTCTCCTTGCCGGAGAGCTTTTTCTCTCTTTGTGATTTCCGCCCCCGTGGTGGCGGCGGAATATTTCTTCGAAGCGTCCCCCAAGATTTTTAGGTCACAGGGGTCATATACGCGAAAGGGGGAGCCAGAGGCGACCCAGGGCCTCCAGGTGGGCCCCAGGCGCGTCCCAAGGGTAGGCCGCGACTAAGTGCCACCTGGAGCCCTGGTGGCTCCCCTCTGGTCGCCCTTCTGGCTCCTTCCGTCATCTGCCAAAATAATAATCTCCGAATTTTTCTGGAATTTTTGGCGATGTAGAGATACAGTATCTTGACGATGCCTTTTCCAGCTGATTCTGGGCTCCGGCAGTTAAATCACCAACAATCATCAAACATGCAAAAATAAGGTAAAATAACATAAGTATTGTATTATAATATGAAATATATCCAGGAATAATAGCAATTCAGTGTTTACAATTTGCATAATATGTGTAGTATGCTTATTGACTAATTGTTTTATCTTGGTTGTTCTAGACGGTGGCAAGCGAGGTGGTCCTTATTTCATGCATTCCGTAAATCCGAGTATAACAATAATTCAATGTTTACAATTTTTATTAATAATGAACGTTGGGTTTTTCAATTGTTATGCTCCATGGGCGCAACAAAGCGCGCCTACCTCTTCTAGTACGTATATATCTTGGTTGACCTTTTTCTTATGTTGTATCTTGTCTACTCGTATCTTTAGTTTTGCCTCAACCATGTGCAGGTGCTATGCTTTGTTTTATATTTATACTCCCTTACACGTGTTTTGTGTTTTCAGATGATTTTAGGGGAGTGATGATTTCATTTTTCTTGCATTTTATATTCTAATGTAAAAAATTCAAACTAATACATGAATATCTGGTAGCTTCTCTATTTTCTTTTAGAACACCCCTTTTCCCAAATCATAATATCTTTTGTTCAAATTGGTTTGTCGGATCTTTTTTAGATATATCATTATAGTTTTCCCAAACATGCAGCAGAGACAACGCACCCGGACCGGATGCCAGCAACGCACGGAGGTACGGAGCCCCACGATCGACGATACTAGTACATTTTTCCTGGTTGGCATATCGTTCCCGACATGAACGACGCTTCGTTTCGCAGCTTCGCAAGTGCGACGCACCGGCCGGGCAGCATGGGCGTACAGCTCTAGGACAATCCAACGCATGCAGTGACACGACGCCGCCTCTGTGTTGCGCTGTGCCGGACGGAGGCACGGCCGGCCATACGCGTGTGTGTGCACCCCCCCTTCCGGGACGACGGCACAGGTGAAGAAGATGCGCATAGGCACGTCGGTTTCACGATCGAAAAGGGAAAGAAGACATCGGCATGTGCGTGTGCATCCTTGTACGTGGCAGTTCGGTTTGGTTCGTTAGTTAGTTTATTAGTTCCGTGCCGATCGGTCGATCTCTCTCCCGAGATCTGAATGCTTTATTGGGAGGAGCTGGCGGTCGGCCGGCCGGCCGGCTTCTCTAACTAACATCCGTCAGAGCTAGTGTAGCTGCTCTAGCATTCACCGGCTTCTTAGGGCATGCCATATATTAGCACTCGGCCCTAAAAACCGTTTTATGGGGCATCGGAGAGAAAAAAAACAGCCACCAACAACAGATGCCCTATCACGTGCCTTAAAATGTGACTGCCCCAAATCCTGCTCTCAGAGAGGGCCGCGCGGGAGGGCTGCCATATCCTTTCCTTTTCTTGGCGAGCGCAGCCAACTGGCACTCGGAAGGTTCACCTTCCTCCCGATCCCCTCTCTGCCACCACTGTTAACGGCCGATTCCAGCCAAATCCGGCGAAACTCCGCGCCGCCGCTCAACGGACCGGAGTCCCCTCGGCGTCCCTTACCGATTCTCCTTATCGCCGGCCATCCACGCTGCTCCGACGAGCTCCGTTGGCGGCGGCCATGGCAAATCCCCGCTGATCCGGCTGGGAACACGACGACGCCGTTGAGGCGCTCACAGGCGTCGCACACAGGTCTCGCGGATCCGCGCGAGGAAGCGTTGTCTAATCGATCGATCGGTCGGTCCGAAGCAAGCAAGCGCCTAGGTGAATCGAAATCGATCGTCCCCCGGCCGCGCGCGCAGCTAGCTAGCTTCACCGGCTGGCCGTTCGAGCTCGGCCAAGCAGCGCCCTCCTCCAGCCCGTCTCGGTCGATCTGGCCGCGCCGTTGACTTCCGATCTCCGATGAGAGAGCCACAGCTGCAGACCGTCAGATGTGTTGTGATACCTCACAACCGTTGGATCTAGTTTAGGCACTAATTTAGGGCAGCTGTTGGAGCACACGTGCACTAAAATAGGGCATCTGGTAAAAAAAATTGATGCCCTAAAACGTTAAAACATATGACCTATAACTAAAAAATGGTGCCTAATTTAGGGCATCTGTTAGAGATAGCTCTTAAACTAGTTGTTCATCATTTTTTCCCCTTCAAGCTCCGGCGCGGGCTGAAGCATTCTCCCGTACGGAACTATGGATCCTAGTTCCATGCCCAGAACGGAACGGGACCGGTTGCAGCATACGATCGCACGGAAGATTTCGACCGAATCAGAATCCGCCGTCACTTCGCCATCTCAGCCCAGCCCTCACAGTCACGTTGCATCCGTCGCCAGTTCACCGTTCCCAAGAGGCCAAAAAGCGTTACACGACAAGCTAGGCCTCTCCTGACACCGACCGTCCCAGTCCCAGTCCAGCTCAGACGTGGCCTGTCACGACTGACAGCGACGACAAGTGTAGTCATCTACCCTATCCACAACCCAAGGAGCTAGGCCAAGACTGAAGTAGCTCGAGAGTGTTGTCACCTCTTCCTTTTAAGAGCCAGTCGTGTCCATTGACCGCTCTCTTGTCCCAGGACCAAGGTGTTCCTTCCGCTCAGGAAATGGCCAGATTCTGCAGTTAGTCGCGGCGTGCATCTGGATAGCAACAGCATTGTGGTTCTCCTCCTATGCATACAGGATGCCCCTGAGCTGCAGAGTCAAGTCCACAGTGAGTTTAGTTTAGCACGTAATTAATCCACCTGAAGGGATCAAATCCAATCCAGTCCAGTAATTAAACGGGACGATATATGTCCTCCATCCCTTCTCGTGTCCCCAGATAGATTGATGACTGTGATCCACACAAACAAATTCCTGAGCCGTTAATTAGTTGATGATTCTCCTCTTCTCCAGCTCAAGTGGCCAACAAGGGCAGAATGTTAGGCGCAATACTCAATGCAACTTAATACTACTACTCCCCCCCAGCCCCAGAGGCCACAAATCCTGCGCCACATGCGTCGCTATGATCGATCCGCAGCATGTTACCCACATGCGCCTGCTCGCCATCGCCGAGACCGACCTGAGAAACCGATCCAGCCCAGTACACAACTGCACATCTGGCCATCTGGGAGTGAGCAAAGAAAAGCAAAGCTAGCTGCAAGTAGCCACATCTGGCCATCTGGGAGCAAAGCTGAGGGTGCAAACATGGTGAAGTACTGAAGTTGGCAGTAGAAAAATGCATAGTTCTCGGAGCAACTTGATTTCTCCGTTGGCATCTGACGGACGGAGACGGAGGAGTACGTGGGGGAGCACAGCGTGTGATGGCCTACGGAGAATTCAAGATTTGGTCCGTCCGCCGACCCGGGCTGCGAGATGGCGCCTCATTTATTGATTCCAAGTCGAGCTGAGCGGGGGAGGGAGAAGGAGAAGGTTCCCGGTTTTAAACACGCCCCCCATCCCATGAGGGGCATCCCCCCCAACTCACTTTCATGTCCAGCTCACTTCCTGTCTAGCTAGGCCTCCCTCCCGACCCTCCTTTCCAGCTCGATCGGTTCGCCAAACCCTCTCCATGAATCGTCGTCCATGGCGCTCCCCGCCGCCTATGTATAGTAGCCTTCCTTAGCCCATCGTCCCCGGCCTTGTGTCACACCACACCTATCTTGATCGGATTCACTCGCTCCGGCGAGAGAGAGGGGAGTACGTCGTGCAGGATGCAGGACCTGTTCTCGGTCCCGTCCTGCTTCTCGTCCGGCGAGAAGCAGCAGCTCCCGGACGTCCCGGCGGCGCCGGCGGCCAGGTCGGGGCAGAGCGCGGTGACGCTGGTGTACCGCGCGGAGATCGCCGGGTACAGCCGCCTGGTCACCGTGACGTGGTGCAGGAACCTGCTCACCCACGGCATGCAGGTCTCCATCGAAGGCTCCACGGGCGGCGGCAAGGACAAGACAGGCCAGGGGGGCGGCGGAGGCAGGGAGCACGGCAACGGCCAGGGCGGCGACGCCAAGAGCTGCAGCGCGTGCAAGGTGGAGATGCAGCCGTGGCACTTCTGGCGCAAGTACGGCGCCAAGCAGTTCCAGGTGGACGGCAGGGCCGTGGACGTGGTGTGGGACCTCCGGGCCGCGCGGTTCTCCGACGAGCCCGAGCCGGTGTCGGATTACTACGTGGCCGTGGTCTCCGGCGAGGAGGTGGTCCTGCTCCTCGGCAACCAGAAGAAGGAGGCGTTCCGGCGGACGGGCTCCCGGCCGTCGCTGTCGCTGCAGGACGCGGCGCAGCTGGTGTGCAAGAAGGAGCACGTCTTCAGCAAGAAGCGGTTCCTCACCAGGGCCAGGTTCCACGAGAAGGGCAAGCTGCACGATATCAGCATCGAGTGCAGCAGCAGCAACCTCACCGGCGGCATGGACGTGGACATGGCCATCAAGATCGACGGCTGCGTCAACGTCCTCGTCAAGCACCTGCAGTGGAAGTTCAGGGGGAACGACTGCATCTCCATCAACAAGATGAAGGTGCAGGTCTACTGGGACGCCCACGACTGGCTCTTCGGGACCGGGATGAGGCAGGCCCTCTTCATCTTCAAGCCGGAGGCGCCGCCGTTGTTGTCGGCTTCTTCCGACTTCGACGCCGATGAATTCTCTGATTTCTGCCTGTTTCTCTACGCGTGGAAGGTTGAATGAGCATAGCTAGCTTAGGTATCCTACATTTGTTACTACCACATTACATTATGTTACAGAGTGGACATTTTCACCATGTAATGAAGTTATGAACCGATAACTCATACTACAATGTAATGGATTGGAAGATGTGAGTGTAAGAGGGGAGTGATTGATTGAGGCCCATTTTCTGTTTCATTGAAGTGTGTTGAGCACATGGAAGATTGGCCTGGAGGGGCACAACACAGGATAGTCCTGGGGGTGAGGAACAGCCTGGTCCTGATGGAGAACCATCAAGGGTGATGACATGACAGGCAATGGCATGGCCTTTCCCAATCATGCATTCATGCTGATTTATCCAGGGAAATTCCAGCTAAGAGCTGGTCTCTCCCCAACTCTTTCCTATCTAGTACATTGCTTCTTCTGCCTTCTTATCTTCTTGTACTCACTTATTTTGACCGGCCTAACTAACATCCTCTGCTTTCATCTGTCCAAGAACTGGAAGAGAAGATAGAGGCACGAATACCTATAATACTCTTGTACTTAACTACGGAGTGACCCGGGTTTCCTCTACTGTACAGATCCCTTGGACCGTGTAGCTCTTTTGTAATCCCCAAGTCCAAGCTGAGATTTCAGGGATGTCCCTTGAGCTGTTCTGCGAGTCACTATCAGATTCAGAGAAAAGGCTACTGTGTCTCATACAGGCTAAAAAACAAATATAGGTTATACAGGGCGCAAAGAAAATAAAGTAGTCCCCCTGGAGAACAAGTCAACCATGTACATACCTACCATGAACTGAGAAGTTGACAAAAAATTTATCCATATTTGTTATGCTCATGTATTTCCCATTGGTTACCCGCAATTGTTTAAACTAAAAATGCTAGAATCCAGACCAAGAGAATTTGTATGCCTCTTTGTTATGTTAGTACTTGTAATTAACAACATCCTACGCTCTTCTCACGATTCTAGTCTTGAATAGAATAATAATACAAGCAAGTGCTTCGTTCGCACATAGTCAAATATGTAAGCATGGAAAAGTAAACTTATTGACCAAATAGTCGATATCAATAGTTACAAAATGTTTCATGCAGTACTCTTTCTGCACGAAATCAATATGAGGAGGAATGCTTCCAGTTCTCCTCAATAAACAACACATGATACTTACCGAATTCGCAATATATCAGTTGAACGACAATCATACTAATAAAATATATATTATTTTGGGCCAAAACCAAACCATTTCGCCAAAGAAAACTTGTTTTTTCCACGGGGAGCTTCATCTGAAGGTTTTCCACCAGTTCCGCGTGCTGGTCTCTGGTTAGCTGTGACAAAAACGACCAAATCAGAGGTATAAATCATTAAAGAGAAGAAAATGCATTGGAATATGAACTGACTTTGAAGTTTTCCTTATTATTTGGCTATTTGCTGGCACTAGGCACTAGTAAATGTGGAAAGAGCATTCGAAGTGTATAATGGCATAAGTCTGGCAATGCAATTCAAAGAAGTTGTTAGATTGTTTGAAGCAAACTTCTGGATGTATTGCTAGTTTTTCCTTTCAAAATCAAGGTAAACCAGCAAATTTTGGTGCTCTCACTGATGTTGGATTTTGAAGATATTTGCACATAACCTGCCTATCAAATCATAATGGAGGGGCTGGAATAATTACTTGAACTGGACTTTTTGCCATCTTGGAATAATGGCCCTGGACTTGAGTGCTTTTGCTCTGGAGGACTGTCCACATCACCTACTTAATTTGAATAGAAGGATAAAATTGTGTCAAATCCTTTTAGGGGAAAAATAAATGACTAATGTACTTGAAAAAAAAAATCCCATGTAGCACCGACATAGCTATTGCGGAAGTTTCATCTGAGTCAAAGAAGCTGTTAGAGCTCAAATATTTACTGAACCAAAGTTGCTAGTAACAAGAAAAATCGACTCTAATAGTATCAACAATAACACATCAGTGATGTTTAATTTGAATGCAATTTTTTTTAGACACGGGTAGATAATTACAGTACTTGGCCAAAGAAACTTCAAACAATGTGAGGAATCATTTGAAGATATTATGAAACTCACCATCTGCTGATGACTTTCTGTAGGTGTTCTTCAAGAATTCGACGAAAGAATGATCATTGTGATCAAGCATCACTGGTGCAAAGCAAGGTCAAAGTTTCCAATAGTTATTACTAATATGATTTTGCAAATTTTCTACACATGTTCTTCGTAAATCAACATCAGATAAAGATTAGTACAATTACATTGTTGAAACAACTCATGCCTCTTATGCTCAGAGGTACCGAACAAGAGCAATTGCACTGCCTCTGAATCTTTGTCCGAGCACGTCTTGGATAGGTTGTTTGTATCTAACATGATACCTGCAAGCTGAGAGCAACACAGAACATAATCAGGAGTGCCAGTAATTTATGCACAATGGTGGCTGGAGCAGGTGGAAAATACACTAACCAGAAGTTTCTTTATGTCCTGGCTCTGAAGTGGGCTATAAATTTCTTCACAATAGCTGTTGGCGAGGACTGTGCAAACTGAGCCCACCTAGGAGACAAAAACGAGCATGATTAAATGCTGGAATCAGATAAGTTCCTCAGCACACAAATGAAAAAGGAGTACTTAGTACAAGTACACAATATTACCTCACCGTTTGATCTCAAAACATCTTGCCCCACCACTACCAAGCTGGCTCGCTGATCCATAATCAGTCCCTCCATATCGACCTAATTTCAGCTTCTCAAAATCAGCATCACATACATTTGCTTTACCCAGGATGTGTAGGAACAAGCCATTGAGAAGAATTAGCTGTCGCTGCGGCGGCACATTGAAATCTTTGATATCTTATGCAGAAAATAAATGTGCCATATTTATTATGTCCCTCAACAGGTGCTGGAGCCCCTCTTATTTTGTCTATGTGCACATCAACGGCAAGGCAAGACATTACGGTACAAGCTAGCACAAACTAGCAAATGCAGAACGTATTGTACCAGTCATCTGTCACTCGAATGGAATGGCGGCCACATGGTACCAATCAAAATTAGGAACACACTCATGACACGACAGCAATGAGATGCAGGATAGCCTTATCCTTGTCGCCTCTGCCCAAATTATAAACGCCCAATTACTTCGGGATCTAGACAGTTGTCCGATTTGTCGGAAGCGGACCCCTCCCAAACCCAAGATCACCATCTACACCAGACATCATCGTCTCACAGCATGCATAGCTTACCTCGTTGGCGAAGAGCAGAGCCGAGGCATCGACCCCGACGTGGTAGAGGAGCCAGGCCGCCTGCCTGCACCGCGCCATCCTGCTCCGTTGCATGTTCACCACCGGCACGGCCACACCCGCACGTCCATCCGCCTTGCTCGACAGCACCCACGCGTAGCATATCGCCGCCACAATCGAGCTCACACCTGCTCGAAATCACGAGTGGGCTAGATTCAGTTCGAACAGAGGAAGAGGATTTACCGATGGAAGGGGAAGAGTGATCTTACTTTTCGAGGCGTCGGAGAGCACGACCTTCGTGGGCCTCGAGCCGGGGCGGTCCCCGGAGGCTAGGTCGTCTAAGACGGCGCGCTGGCGGCGGAGGAAGGCGTTGAGGCGGGCGACGCCGTCGTCGAAGCCGTCGGCGGCGGGAGCGTTGGAGGTTGAGGCGTGGCGGCGGTGGTGCAGGGTGCGGGAGTGGGCGGTGGAGCTGGAGGTGGAGGAGGCGGTGCGGCGGTGGGAGGAGGAGTCCGGGGCGGAGAGGTCCTGGAAGCGGGACTTGCGGCGGGAGGAGTGCGGGTTCGGGGGCAGGGACGGGGAAGGGGAGGCGGGTGCTGAAGGGGCGGAGGCTTCGGAGCGCGCCGGCGAGGAGATGATGGACGCGCGCTGCAGGATCTCGTCGCCGATGCCGCCCGACTGCCGGTGCCTGCACACACACCGGACGAACAGTCCGTGGTTAGCGCCGTGGGCGGCGTGGTTTGAAATTGGGCTAGTAATTCATCGTTAGAGGGCCACAAATAATGTACTTCCAGCCTGCTAAAGGCGTGAGTTTGGCCCGTTCAAAGTAAGCTATAGAGAAATTCAAAACTCTTTCGTACAAAAATGAGAAAATAATAGCGGAACATAGAAGTTTAAAACTCGACGTGGGTACGTTAAATGAAACAATTTTTAGATTTTTTAAATGAAAACTTAGAGTCTAGAAAAAAAAAAGTGAGCCTTGAGGCGTTGATGTTTTGCACCCAGATTTCGATAAAAAAAAGACAGATTGCAGGTTTTAAAATTCATTGAGATTTCATTGAAATTAAATGAATTTCAGTAGATTCCAGAATAATTACCTTTCGGTAAAAAAATCAGCACTTTTAAGTACTACACCGGAATTAAAAAATATTTAAAATATTTTATTTATTTTCTGAATATTAAATGAAATTTAAGAGGAATTTCGGTCGTTTGGCCGAAACGAAAACCAAAATCGCTGAATTCACTGAATTTCAGTGATTTCAGTAGTGGCTGAAATTTAAAACCATGTTGCTTATGCTCATTCTTCGACGTCTTCGTGCCAGCCTGCCAGGCCAACTTATTCCGTGTGCCCGCACTTGTGGGTGCACACGAATGGAGTGACCGTATTTACGTACCTTCGCGCGGAACGTGACATGGGGTCCCGGCGGTCGAGCGTCGGCGAGGGCTCCGTGCCGTTGCCGCCGGCGAACCTGGGCACCTGCCTGGACGGCGAGCCCATCCTCCCGGGCGAGCCGGACCCGACCATCCTCTTCGCCTCCTCCAACCACTCCTGCGTCTGCTTGCTTGCGCTGCTGTTGCCCCTGCTGCCGCGACCGCCGTCGCTTTCCCGCTGCTGCTGCTTATTGTCCGACGAGACTGCAGGCTTCCTCTTGCTGATGCTACTGCTGCTCTCGCCCGTCAGGTCGTACGCGCCGCCACCAGCGCCGGCGCTGGCGGCGGTGTGCTTTGCGCCGACGGTGCCGAAGAACCAGTCGTTCATGAAGTCCGTCAGGTCCGGCGCCCCGACCTCCTCCATGGCTGCGCGACGAACACTCTCGCCTACGTGCGTGTTCTCGCTCTTTTTTCTGCGTACAGTTTCAGACTGGTTGGTTAACCGGGGGTGTGTTATAGTGTAATTAACTCGTAAGGTTTAATTTCTTGCGTAGATCACGTCAAGTGATGGACCGCGTGGCGTGGCCGGCGGCCGGCCGTCCGCCTTGTATCGTAGCGGCGAGTGATCATTCCGAGGGATTTTTATTTGCCATACAAAGCTTGCAGATGGAGCTCGCTGAAGAGACAACGGGCGGCGGGTTCCGAGGGTTTGGCTGTTTTCGTGAATGTGCCAGCAGGCAGCAGAGCTCGATCTGCTGAAAGAATCTGAAGCTAATCCACAACGTTCACAAGACATGTGTTTTAGAGCATCTCTAGTGGCCTGTCTATATGGCTGTGCAAATGGGGGTGGAGTTTTGGCTCTCCGGAGCCTATGCTCCTCGTTTTTAAAATGCATGTTAAGAAAATTTTGAAACTTCAAAAAATTCGGACAAAAAGTACGCGCCATATTTTACACAGGTAACAAAAAATATAAGAAAATTTTGAAATTTTTTTGTCTTTTTACACAGGTAACAAAAAATATAGTTTTTTGGCGAAACTTGTTGTGCGCACATATAGTACGCGCCATATTTTTTTCAGAATTTTTGACTTTTCAAAACGTTTTTCCGAGTGCTGGGAGCATATCTGCATATGCTCACAAGTTCCATAACGAATTTCCGTGTGAAAACAATATTTAGACAATCACAGTCAAAATATATCGTCTAGATGCATGTGGAAAGTGCTCTCTAAAATTTCCACATCCTCCAAATCTGCAACCCAACCGCAACACAGCCACAGCCTCGAAGACGAGAGCGAAGCAACTGCCCCGTTCCCGCCCCCGTCCGGAACCGGTGGAGAAGAGACCGTCATCCCGGACGTCGCCGTCGCGCGCCCGCTTGTCGGACCAAGGTAATGCTTATTTTCCGATTGAGAGAGGCAAGAAGAGCGGCGGCTGCAAGCGAGGAAACTGTAGTTTCAGCTACTCTGAATCTCTCTCGGCTGCTTCACATAGCTGTCACAAGAACAGAAAGACACAAGAGATTTTGGCCTCGCACTGCCTCTCGCAACCACGAATTTTCTTCTCTATATTTTGTTGGAAGCAAACATGGTTACAACACTGATTAAATAGGATGCACACACGCACACAGCCGGAGGCCACACCCAGCACTAACCCCACGACCTGCACTAACGCCACTAACACACTAGCTACATGCACGCCTGGAGCTAACTAACTGATGACTTCTATTTCTAAATTCTCTCTAGGAAGCACAAGCAGCTAACAGATCAAATCATGCATGCACAGCAGCCTCTTGCCACCGTCGGCATCTCGCTATCAGCTGCATCTCGCCTTCTGCATCTCACGGCATCTTGCATCTCACCTTCTACATGCATACTCTGAAACTGCACTAGCTAAATGCAAGAATGAAAGGAAACTAAGACACATGCAGATAACTAAATCAAGATTAGAGCTAACAAAAACCAAATCGGCTCGGTGGGGGTTTCATTGCCGCGCCAGGGGGGCTTCATTGCACCCGCCGGAGGGGCTCCGTTGCTGGCCGCTCGCCGTCCTGGGGGCTTCGCAGGGTTCGCCCGACCGGGGGGGCTTCGTCCGCGACAGCATCGGAGAAAGGCCCCAGGGGCGGTGGCGCATCTGAATCGAGAGGGAGCACGGGAGCTGCTGCTCGCGGAGGTGGAGGTGGGGCTGCGGCTGTGGCTGCTCGTGCGCGGTGGCGCATCAGGGGCGGGAGCTGGTGAAGAAGATGCAAGTTGTGCTCTGTGTTTTTAAGTCTGTAGAGAAAGAGAGACATACAGGAAACATAGAGTTGCTGTTTTGTAGTGTATGTGTAGAATTTGTACGGCTGTTTTGTGGTGTTTGTGTTGAATTTGCAAATGGATCTAAATCTAAGCTATCTAGACTTGTTGAAAATAAAATTATGAAATTGGTAGTTATAAGATATTATTAAAAAATATGAGAGAGAATATAGACGGCCTGTATTTAGACACTCCGCTGAAAAACTGAGAGTGTCTAAAACAGAATCAGTTTAGACGGGTGTCTATACGATCATATAGACAATCAAATTTCCACACTCGCACTAGAGATGTTCTTATCATGCCACACGTCATAACGAAATTCGCTTCGAGAAACCAAGACAATAAAAAAAAAATAAACTCGATTGGTGGGTAAAAAAAAAGCTTCTCAAAATTTCTATTGAATGTTAGATGCGCATGTATTGTATAAATTTTAGATTAAAGAGTTCGGAATTTTAGGCGGCCTTTTGATTTCTAAACAAACTGATCTCGCGGTCTTATTTGAAGATTTGATAGTAACACGCTGTCCTAGGGATATCCCTGTAAATTCGCAATACATATTTGACCGTCTCCGGTGTCTCTTTCCTAGCCGAGTATGTGTGTATCTATTTCTAAACAATGCAAAGATTTCGCCTGGACCTGCGTGTTCTCACCTTATCCCAATCGTTGAGTCGTACTTGAGATTCGTGCTACTCCCTCTGATCCGTTAATAGTGTCGTGGGAAATGAACTTGGTTAGTGCAACTCCATATCTACACTTGCGCCAATTATTTAGGATCAGAGGGAGTACTAAGTTTCGCAAAAAACATAGCCTGAAACATCAGGTCGAGCTCGTTCTGATCGTCGCAACTGAAGGTTGGTAACGAGGTTCAGGACTGTAGCGACCCTGCCCTTTTAAAATAGGCCAAGATCCCTGTGTTATTTTGCTAGTCCCTGGATCGAATAGCTAGCACCACAGTTTAAGATGAAGTATCATACATTGCATCGAAATTCTATTACAACGTATGATCCAGAAAAATAATCATTACAAATTGCATAGCACAAGGCTAGCATAATACAAGGTTCAGCAGCGGAAATCATATAATAGCATGGAGCCCTCATCATCTTCATGTGCCACAGGCAGACATGTTGGTTGCAGACTCGAAACCTATAGCGTTCCTTACTCATCGTCAGACGAACCTGCAACGATAAAAGCGTTGCAGCAAAAAATTGATCAGAACCATTTGATTGGATCTGGCAAATGATACTTGTGGACTCATAAAGGCAAACTGCTAACATCTACATGCATATCTGGCTGGTGGAGTTCAGGGCTATTTGCGTAAAGCCAACTTTATCCTATTCTTTAAAAATCATTTTCTTTTCCATTTATTATGAGATGAACATGGCATATCATCTAGTACTCAATCTCTCGTGTACTCATAAAAACAATATCCTTTTAATAATTTGAGATAAGTGGGAAACTTCCAACTTCTTCAAGTCCAGTCGCTCCAAGTTTTCTCCTCCTGTCCAGGAGCTCAAAGTTGTCCACCAATAGTGTCATGGCTAAGGAATTCCACAGGATGTGAGCATATCAATAGGTCAGGTCATCGACCACCTACTAGGTCGCTCACAAGAAGAACTAACGTGAACATATCAGTAGGTCAGGCACTCAGCCCCCACTATGCCACTTATCGCAAGTCTAAGGTGAACATATCAATAGATCAGGCATCCAGCCACTACTATGTCACTCGCCGCACTCTAAAGTGAACATATCAATAGATCAGGCATCCAACCACTACTATGTCACTCGCCGTAAAGTCTAATATGAACATATCAGTAGATCAGGCATCCAGCCACTACTATGCCACTTGCCGTATAATGTGAACATATCAATAGATCAGGCATCCAGCGGAAATCCATTTCGGGTCATGTGTGTATCTGCACCCATGACCCAAAATAACCATTTTCCAAATGTCAAAAAATTCCAAAAATAAATATGGAGATAGTTCAACATATTTCATATTAGCAAAAAAAAATCCGCAGTGAAAAGACATTTTGTGCGACCTGTGCAAAAAAGACAAATCCAAATTGCTACAAAAGACTTTTGTACGAGACATGGTTTTGTCTTTTTTGCACAGGTCACACAAAATGTCTTTTCACAGCGAAATTTTTTGTGCTAGCACTAAAAATGTTGATGCATATCCGAATTTTTTTTCGGAATTTTTTGACACATTGAAAAAAAACTAAAAATGTTTTACCCAACGGGTGCAGATGCACCTACGATCCAAAACACCGCCTCCAGGCATCCAGCCACTACTATGTCACTCGCCGTATACCGTGAACATATCAATAGGTCAGGCACTCAGCCAGCTACATATGTCGTACGTCGTAAATTCTAGTTGAACACATCAATAGGTCAGGCTATTAGCCACCTACTTATGTCACTCGACACATATCAACAGGTCAGGTCATATACCACCTGCATTACCATTTGCAAAAATCTAAACCAACCCATTCATGCAATTCATGAAACATTTGCTACTTTCATAAACAAAATATGTCATCGGCTATAACATCCTTTTGAATTTATACCCACATCATCTACAAGCATGGATAAGCAAATTGATTCTACGTTGGTTTCTACTAACTCAGTCAAGATACATATGGCTATCCTATCTGGGTTTGCATAGCATAATAATATAGTAGTACACCTATCATGCATACTACTAAAAACACTAAATGCAATAGACACAAATTAATAGGGCGTTTATGCTGGAGTATCACTTGCCTTTTTGAGATTCGTCGTTTCTCACACACTCTTGCAAACGCAACAAGAGTCACACTCCGTCCAATCTATCGTATAAAAACGAAACACAACATAAACAACATGACAAGACAAACAATTTGTGCAACAATAATGATGCTGGTCAATTTAATAATCACACCAATAACTTTAATTAGTTCTCTGGTTGATATATATGCAAGAAAAAGATTTTTAGTATTATTAAAGATTTAATGTTGCGACTTAAATCCTATAATAAAAATCTATAATCTTCTGCAAGTTAATTCGAAATAAAAATTTAATTAACTTTTGAAACTGATGTCTCTGGTTAGAACTTTTAATTATCTAACCGTGGCAAAAAGAAATACTTTATTTCGAATTATTGATTTAAAGTTATTCTATTTTTAGTGCAATTTAAAGTTCAGAAAATCCGGAAATAATATTTCGGTAAAAGTGTGTTTTTATTACAGAAACAGATTATACACATTTATACGAATCCAACGGTATATTATTTGTAATTTTCTGATAAATATTTGATTTACTACGGATTTTACAAGATTCAGTCAATTTCTGTAATTTTTAATTGATTTCTAAATAGAGTTGACCGGGGTTGACCTGACTGACACAGACTGCTGACTGTACGCTGACCGGGCGCTGACGCGGCTGACACGTGGTGCTGACGGGGCGATGACGAGGACGCCACGTGGCTTTTCCTGATTGGCTCGAATGGATCTGTTTATATAAAAAGATCCGTACTTCAAATCGGAAAACTTAAAACATGAAACTTGTAGAGAATAAACCGATCTACTTACCCACCAAAGGAATTTGCGTTTGGTGGCTCGGGTGCGAAGAGATCTGAGATTCCCTTTTCACAATCCGAAAAGTTTGAACAGAAAATTGGAGAGTTATGTTTGACGGAATTGGACGATATTTTACGGGGTGATAGATCTTGATGATACGAACAACTTTCGTGTTTATACGGAATGGATTTGAGGTCGTTTTCGTGGACGAACAGTAGCTTCCAAGGTCAACAATGGATCTATTTTGTACTGACAAAACCGTGAATCAAAGTGAAAAAGTTTCAACAGCAAAATTGTACAGAATGGATGGATCTATCTACTCACCGAAGGGATTTGGATTTGATTAAACAAGCGGTCGTAGATCTTGAATTTACTTCGTGAGATCTGAAATATTGCCACACGAAATTCTCCGGCTGTGGTTGATGAAAAGTGGTGTGATTTATCGGGATGGAAAGATCTCGACGAGATCTACAACAATGGTTAAGGAGCTGAGCTCAATCGACGAAGTTTAGAGGTCGGTATTAACGAAACAAGACTATGGTGTTTAGGGTTTCGGAAGAATGAAAAGGAAAAGCATGAGATGGGGAGTCTGGATCTTTATATAGAGATGTAGAAGTGTAGAAAGATAGGATTTCGAGTTGGCTACACATAGGAACGAACGGAATCGAAAACGGAGTTGAAACGATAAAGATATCGAAGTTTTAACGAGGTACGGTCGAATGAAGCAGAAAACTGCACGTTTTCTGGAACGGGATCGATCGGTGGACCGACTGGTCTGACTGTGCGGAAGGCAGCGGCCTGCTCGTGGCCTAGCTGGGCTGCTGCTGCTGGGCCGGCCCATGGCTCACCCGGTTTGCTTTTTTTTGTTCCTTCTCTATATTCTTTTATAACTTTTGATTTAGTACTCCAAATCAAGTCAAACGAATTTGTAAAATTTGTCAAATTCTCATTAGTCAAAGTAGACATTTAGGAACTATATACAAAATATTTTAAATCTTTAAAGGTTCAAATAATGTATAAATGCATATTTGACACCTTTATGTCGTTTTATAAAATAGGGTTGTATAAACTCCTTTTGACCCAAATAAAATCCAGAAAAATAGTATGAGTAATACCATTCAAAATGATAAACTCAGTACAATAGTTGAGGACAAAACATTATATTTGAAGAGTTTGAGAAATCCTTTAAATACAAATACCCACTTAATTATAGGCTTTGCCAAAAAGGTTTATAGGATTTTGTAGAGATCCAAATAAATATTTTATTTCCAAAGATTTAAAAGTTGAGATTGGAAGATAAAGGAACATTTAATTTAAAATAGAACTTTGGAAGATGTCCCAATAATCTTCTATAGAGGTTTTCTTTATTTTTGGAGACTTTATTTATTTATTAATAAAAGTTTTAAATTTTTGTGATTTTTAAAACATTCCAAAGTTTTGGGATGTTACACACTACCACCCTTAAAAGGAATCTCGTCCCGAGATTCGGAGAGGCTAGGAAGAAAGATAGGTTTGGGATCTCTGGGTTTAGTCAAAGGGGTGGGCTACCACCCTTAAAAGAAACTTTTGTGGGCAGTATTTAGACACTAGGCTGAAAAATTGAGAGTGTGTAAAAGAGAATCATTTTAGACGGGTGTCTATACGATCATATAGACAATCAAATTTCCACACTCGACTAGAGATGTTCTTATCATGCCACACGTCATAACGAAATTCGCTTCGAGAAACCAAGACAATTCAAAAAAATAAACTCGATTGGTGGGTAAAAAAAAACTTCTCAATTTTTTTGTCGAATGTTAGATGCGCATGTATTGTATAAATTTTAGATTAAAGAGTTCGGAATTTTAGGCGGCCTTTTGATTTCTAAACAAACTGATCTCGCGGTCTTATTTGAAGATTTGATAGTAACACGCTGTCCTAGGGATATCCCTGTAAATTCGCAATACATATTTGACCGTCTCCGGTGTCTCTTTCCTAGCCGAGTATGTGTGTATCTATTTCTAAACAATGCAAAGATTTCGCCTGGACCTGCGTGTTCTCACCTTATCCCAATCGTTGAGTCGTACTTGAGATTCGTGCTACTCCCTCCGATCCGTTAATAGTGTCGTGGGAAATGAACTTGGTTAGTGCAACTCCATATCTACACTTGCGCCAATTATTTAGGATCAGAGGGAGTACTAAGTTTCGCAAAAAACATAGCCTGAAACATCAGGTCGAGCTCGTTCTGATCGTCGCAACTGAAGGTTGGTAACGAGGTTCAGGACCTCTCACCCCTATCTCTTTTTTTCTACCGAATTCCTCAAGTTCTACCACATCCCTGGCCCTTCTCTCCCGATCATAGGTGCTCTAGATCGAGTGGAATCCATCATCGGAGGTTTCTGCCATCCGCCTCTATATTTGTTTCCCCCTCGTGGTTCGCCATGCCCTCCTTTGTTGCCTGCTGCGTCACATGCCTTTATGAGCAAGGCCATCGTCGAGGTCGTGGTACTAGTGCGCAAATCACGTGCGAGCTTCGGGAGCAGTGTGGGTTCCCCTCTATTGATGGTGCATCTCAAGATGCGATGGGTCCGGTTCGGCCCGTTGACCCGCTGGACCGGACCTGTAATTTGTTACCGATAGGAGAAGGTGCCGACCCACGAAGAAATAGGTCCATCGTGAACCTGACCCTTTCGACCCTAGGGTCGAACCGAACCTCCACCTCTCCTCGACACAGGTCAGACGGACGGACGTCGCCGACTCGCCGTGTTGAGCTACCGGAAGCATGGCAACCCGCCGATTGGCGGAACCGGGCCTAGAACACGTCGCCCCAGTGACGGTTCCTGGGTCCTCCATTGCGGCCAGTCTCCATACTCGCCGCCGAAGCAGGTCGACCCGTTAGTCGGCGGAACCGAGTGACGATGCGGGAGGCGCTCGCAGCCTGGGAGCGCCAAGAGCTCGCGGAGCATGCTGTCTCCTACTCCCTTCTCTAGTAGCGACTCTCCCCCCGTGCCGGCCTCTCCATCCTCTGACTCCTCTCCCGTCTGTTGTCGTCAAAGCACAAGTATTGATACAATCAGATTCTTGATCCCACCGGCGGCCGGATTCCCGCTGGAGCCTACAGATCGTGAGCTCCCTGGCGTCGCCATCAAGCAGTGATACGTGTCAAATGTATCTATATTATTTTTTATTGTTTCATGCTTGTTTTATATCAATTTCACATGTTTCTACTATCTTATTATACCATTTTAAGGCATTTTATTCGACTAACCTATTGACAAGATGCCCAGTACGTGTCAGTTCCCTGTTTTTGCCTTGTTTTTGTTGCAGGAAGTTACTTAAGGAAATATTCTCGGAATTAGACGAAAATTTACGGGGGTTTTTTATCGGACAAATGAAGACCGGAGCCAAAAGGGCGATCGTAGGGGCAGCCCACAGGCCAAGGGCGGCCTGTGGCTGCGGCCCAGGGGCCACCCGCGGGTGGGACCCGCCCCAGTCCTGTGAGGCTCCTCTCGGCCGCCTCCAACGCCTATGAAATCATCCCAAACCCTAACACCCGGAGGATTTTTCCAGAAACGCAACGGAGCTCCGCCGCCATCCAAAACCCTAATTCGGGGTTCATAAGTTCCTGTTCCGGCACCCTGCCGGGAC
This sequence comes from Puccinellia tenuiflora, assembly GCA_012064385.1. Taxonomy (NCBI): domain Eukaryota; kingdom Viridiplantae; phylum Streptophyta; class Magnoliopsida; order Poales; family Poaceae; genus Puccinellia; species Puccinellia tenuiflora. The sequence continues at coordinate 1,255,507 of QRDG01000136.1, read as the reverse complement.
GGGGATCGACCTCCGGAGCTGTCTTCACCGACCTTGCTGCTTCCCACGATGAGGAGAGAGTAGTCCCTCATTGGGGCCGAGGCTTGTGCGAGTAGCTATGTGGTTATCTCTCCCTCCCATGATGTGATCTTGATTGTGATCGTGACATTGTTAAGCTAGTTGAATTCGTATGATGTTTCCCCTTTATATGTAATGGATATGGTTTTGCCAATTGATGTTATCTAATATAATTTCCGGAGTCACCGTTGTGATCACGGTGCCATGGTGACAGTGCGGTTGCCGTGTGTGACTCTATGGATAATAGATTAGAGGGATTTTCATCATGAGTTTGTTCTTTATTCTTATTGGATTGAATAAATCATGCGGTTTTCTTGATGCTTGTGTTTAGTATAATCTCCATGGTGTGAAAGTGACAGCGCACGTGTCGTGGATGTATTAGAAAGAGACTATTCAAGAGATAGGTTGTGATGTTTGTTAGTACTATCTTTGGATGCTAAAAGTGACAGCGTGCAGTGTCCCTAGATGTGGAATACGAACTTTAAGGTGTGCTTTTGTAGCCCTACGCAATTCTCATCCTATTTGGATCCACAAAAGAATGATCTCCGAGTTGCGTCTACCATGCATGTTTTGTATGAAATATCATATGTTTAACTATATTAATGATGTGAGAGTTGCTACTAGTGAAAGTATGAAGCCTAGGCCTTGTTTCCAAGCATTTATAAACCGTTTTCAGTCACTTTTGCCACTTGTTACCTTGCTGTCATTTTTATTACAAAATTATAAACCACCTTTTACCATCCATATTACTTGCCTTTTACCATCTCTTTGCCAAAATAGTGCACCTATACAACTAACAATAGTATTAGGTGTGTTGGGGACTCAAGAGACTTCTTGTATCTTAATAGCAGGATTGCTTGAGAGGATACGTTCAACCTCGTCCTCCTGTGGATTCGATAAACCCCGGGTTACTCGCTTAAGGGAAATTTGCTGTTGTCCTACAAACCTATTGTCAGAGATTAGCCCCAGGAACTAGGGGTGTCTCCAAGGTATCGTGTAAGGGGCTGAACACGGAATCAAACAATCCACAACGTGCTCCGGCGACGGTGCTCGTCAGGCTCGCTGCGGACGACACTGCAGAGATTGACACAAGGTATTACCCAGGTTCAGGGCCCTCTTGTGGAGGTAAAACCCCTACGTCCTGCTATGGTGTATTGCGCTGCTTGGAGAGTTTTCAGTACAAGGAGAGAGCTTGTCGAGCTCAAGGTGGCTAACAATGGCTACTTGCTGGTCTTTAGATCTAGGGTTTTTGAGTAGGCTCCTGGACTCCAAAAACCGAACCTAGTCCAGAGTCGAACCAGGAATCGAACCCCTTGCTTGGGCGTGCTCCTCCTCCTTTTATAGGCGTCTTGGACCTCTTCTGCCCAAACATTTGGGCGGGAAGGGCTACCACATGGCGACGAAGGAGGAGGCGCGGTGCACCGTAAAGGTGAGGTCTACCATAAAGGTAAAGCTCGTGGACGCGGTCCACGGCAGGGGAACGGCGTCACCAAAGCTGAAAAGGGGCACCGACCAGCTGGACAGCGGGCTGGCGCTTGCCGAGGTGGGAGGTGACCCACGGTGACGTCGTCCTTGGAGCGTAGCTGCAGACTGTTCCCTTGTCACCAAAGAGGCAATACTCGTTGTCTGCTTTGCTTGGCTCCGCTTTGTTGACTGCTTTATACATGGAAATGGCAACTGCGGCGTTGTCGTCATCGCGCGTAGGCACGCGTGTCACTCTGCACCCGACGCAGAGCCTATGTGCGCTCTGCCGCGGGAGCAGAGATGGCTTCATGAAGGAAGCGCTTCGCGAGGCGAAAAGCCTCGCCAAGCCCTTCAGCTTGGTCCTTGGCAGAATTGCGGGCGGCGTCGGAGACGCCTTGTCGAAGAGCGATCCCTCGCCAAGGGAAAGAACCCTTGGCGAGGAGAACCCTTCGCGAGGAGAGAAATCCTCGCGAAGCTCGCCAGGCTTGGAGAGCCTGGTCCTTAGCGAAAATCATCCAAAGAATCTTGCGGGCCCTGGCAGGCCGGCCCGTGGTACCCTGATTTCCACTGTGCCGACAGTAGCCCCCGGGCCGCGATGGGCACGCCGAGGCCCATGGACGAAGGCGAAGCGTCGAGGGGCCAAAGATGCCTGGCAGGGCCGCGACACGTGTCACGCAGCGATTGCGCCCGCGGCCACGACCTCCCCGGCTCCAACGGGCGACGTGGTGGGGCCCGCCACGACTCGAGTGCTGGTCAATAAAGCCTGGGCGCGCAGGCGGCGCCCATTACTTCTCCCGTAACTCCTCCGCACACTTCTCCCCACGCCTCAAAACTCTCCAGAGAACTCCAATCTCCAGAGCACTCTTCTTCCTCTCCGGCGACCATGGCCCCCAAGAGAGCAGCCACCGACTTGAAGGGCAAGGCCACCGCTCAGGCGAGCTCGTCAGCGGCGGCGGCGCGGGACGCAGCGCCGGCGGCGGCGCGGGACGCCGCGCCCCAGGGGACAATGCCCGAGTCCCTTATCAGCGCGGCGACGGTTTCCAAGGTGCGGCTCCTGGTGGCCTCCAACACCCACGAGCTCGGCGCCACCAACATAGCGCCCGGCAGCAGCAGGGTCGGCGCGGGGTTCCACCCCATCTTCTTCCACACACTATTTGCCGGCTTCGTTCCTCCTTTCTCCAGTTTTCTTCTAGGGGTCCTTGAGGCATACCGAATCCAGCTGCTCCATCTCCACCCAAACTCCGTGATCATTTTCGCCATCTTCGCCTACCTCTGCGAGGCGTATGTTGGTGTCCGCCCCTCGGTGGCGCTCTTCCGGAGCTTCTACTCACTCCGGAGCACCAAGTCGAACGAACGATTTGGATGCGTCTCCTTCCGTATCGCTGCTGCCAGGAGTGAAGGGTACATCCCCATCGCATGGCAGGGTGAGAACGCCATCACCGAGGTGACGAAGAAAGTGGAGAAGTATACGAGCGCCACCTGGAGGTTCCCGTGGCGCCCCCGAGGAAGTGGGCGCGTTGGGCGAGCGGTGAATTTGAGGGTCCCAAGCTTGAGGCAGTATACGAGCGCATACAGGTGCTCCGCGAGGCCGGGCTCACTGGCCGGATGGTGGCGATGGACTTCGTTTCGCGCCGCATTGCTCCTCTCCAGTGGCACTCGAAGCCGATGTGGACCTATTCGGGCCCGGACGACAGGATGCGCCTCAGCCCTGGCGACTTCACTTCGGACGAGATGAAGCGGATCATGAAAGTCCTCTTCGCCACGACGTCCATTCCAGCCCCAAGCAACGACGACGCCTTGCCGCTGTTCGCCTACACGGAGGAGCGAGTACGCGAAGCCCGCAAGCTCCTGCCCCACTTCGACGAATGGGGTATCAAGCCCGCGAGGCTCGTTGGGCCCCGCCGCAACCCGTGGGCGGCGGAACAGGAGCAGGAGGGCGACGCGCTGGAGCCAGACGAGGACGAAGCGTCCGAGGAGGACGAGGCTTCAAGGGGTGCCGACCCCTCGGGGGGCGACGCAGGTTCAAGGAACGCGCCGCCCGGCGAGGACCTCCAGGAGATCTCTTCCAGCGACGACGGGGGCGCCTTCCACGTGGTTCGCTCCCAGCGCCCCGCAGAGGGGGAGGACAGCAGCGGGGGAGGACGCCGCGAGCCTCACACCAAGGTCCACGACAGTGACGCTGGGGTTGCCTCGAGGGGGGAGGTAGCGGCGCCCCACGAGCAGGCCGGAGCGAGCACTCTCCAGCCGCCAAAGGGGAAGAAGAGGGTGTGGAGAGCGGTCGACGAGTGAGTTTGGCTCTTTCCTTTCCTTTCAGCGTTTGCTTCTGTGAATCCCCTCCTGAAGGATTTTTGCTTGGCTGTGTTTTTCAGTGTACCCGCGGCGCCGAAAAAGCGGCGACTCCGCAAGCTCGGGGAGATCGCCTGCACCGCCGAGACACCTGTGGCCGACGAGTCGCAGCAGGCGGCCGTCGAGCTGCAGCATATGGCTGACGAGCCTCAGCAAGCGGCTGTCGGGCAGCAGCAGGAGTCAGCTCCTCTCGCGGGTGAGCACCGCGTGGAGGTGGTGATGATTGAAGAGGCGGCGTCGCCTCCAGCTAGGGCTGCCTTTCCCCCCGCGGTTGAGCACCGCGTGGAGGAGGTGATCGAGTTGGCGACGCCTCCGCTTACTCGGGCGGCTACTCCTCCCGCGGCGGAGCACCGCGCGGAAGAAGAGGAGGTGGACGAAGAGATCATCACGGAGTCGCCCCCAGCGGCAAGGGAGGCTTCCACAAGGAGGGCAGGTACTCCCGCGGCCATGGCAGACGCGGCCACCACGGAGGGGGCGGGGAGCGCCCCTGAAGAGCGGGAGGCAGAGAAGCCTCTGGAGCCCCCGAGCGACGGGGCCAGGGAGACGCCCAGCCCCCTGAGGGCTCTCGATGCGGGCGGCGAGGGAGACGCCCCCACGAGCCCCCATGCCGCGGCGGGGGCTAATACAAGTTCGGGGCAGGATGCCCTAGGCGCCTCGACAAGCGTCGAGGCCTCCGCGCCCCACAAGGATGCAGGGGTCTTGGTGCTGGGCGAGCCGCGCCCTCGCGCGGTTCGCCGCGACGTTGTCTTCCGCCAATCGCGGCAGGCACTTGACGAGCTGGCGGCGCAGCTCGCCAAGGAAGATCTCGCCAGGGAGAAGGAGCGGACGAGGCTTGCCGACGCCTGGGCCCTTCTCCACGAGCGGGTGGAAATGTGCCGCCGGCAGGACGCGGCGGCAAAGACGGCGCGCGAAGAAGCGATGCGCTTCGCGAAGGAGACCCGCGACAGCGTCAAGCGGGAGGCGGCCGAGGTCATGGACCAGCTGGACGCTGCCCGGGTGGCGCTGGAGTCGGACACCACCGCCAAGCACCAGGAGCTGGCGGCGCGCGAAGAGAAGTTCGCCAACGAGTCCGAGGCCGCGAGGACCCTCTTGAGGGAGCTGCGCGAGCAGCTAGACGCCCGCGAGGGGCAGCTAACGCCCCGCGAGATCGAGCTGAAGAAACGCGAGGAAGAGCTCTCCCTCCGGGAGAAAGAGCTGGATCGGCGCGAAGAACAGGTCCACTCTCTGGAGGAGGAGCAGGCCACCTGCGAGGGGCTGCTGCAGGAGCGTGAGAACTCAGTGGCCAGGAGCGAGGCCACCCGCAAGGAGCGCCACGACAAGGCCAATGCTGACCTCGCGATGAAGCAGAAAAGGACCCAGGAGGAGGCCGACGCCAGGGTTGAGCGCATCCGCGAGAGCCTCGCCAATGACTATGACGCCAAGGCCACGAAGCAGGAAGAGCGCTTCACGATGAAACACAACAAGTTCTTGCATCAGATCGAGGGGCTCGAGGAGTCGGAGAGGGCATTGACCTCCCGCCTTCAGCACGCCCAGGAGGCGCTGGCTCATGCGGAGAAGGAGATTGCCGCCCTGAAGGCTGACCTGAGCGACCTCCAGCAACAGGTGGGGCCGGCCGCGGACCGCGCAGAGCAAGCGCAGGACTCCGCGCGGCACAACCGGGCCATGACGCGCCAGCGCCAGCTCATGCTCCACGAGTTGGTTCGCCACGCGAACGCCATCGGGGACGACTTGAGGATTGAGGTCCCCCACCTTCCATCCGGAGGGATCAACGACGAGGCAGCGCACACGCAATTCTTCGGGCAATTCCTCGAGGAGATTGAAAAGGTCGCGAAGCGCTTCGACGAGCGCGTTGTGGCGGAGAGCCGCGATCTCCTCGTTCTAGCCATCAGCCGCGTCTTCAGCAACCTTCTGAAGCTCTGGCCCTCGTTCAACCTCGAGGCCGTGATGGAGCCGGTCGAGATCCGCAGCAAAGCGGGGGAGGCCGCTGAGGTGCTCGCCAAGAAGTACGACCAAGTCTTGGTCGATGAAGATGATGGCGACGGCGAGGGAGGCGCTCTGGGAGCCGGAGCTGGCGCGGATGGAGCGGGGACCTCGAGAGGCGCGACGGCCTGAACTCCTTCCTGTAGCTGGGCGCGCATGATGCACATTATCGTGGTATTTCGATTGTAATAACTTTTGTAACAACTTGCTTTTAGCTTTGGAACGTGCTTATGAATGCCCCTTGGGTGGCCTTTGTCTTTTCCCTTCATGTCTTTTTCGCTCTACGTCTTAGGACCCTCTCTTAGCGCTACACCACCGCCGCTTTGGTATGTGCGAGTCAGTACTCCACAAGTCCGGGGGGTGCGTGAGGCCTCGAGAAGTGAGAGCTCCGCGAAGCGCGATGCTTGGGGCTCCCCTTTGACGTGCAAGCAGCCCATGAGGCGTGGGAGAGAGAAAAGAGACTCGAGGGGCAAAAACCAGCAAGAGGAAATTCTACCAAGTTCTTGTACTTAGCTTGACGAGGCGTTTCCGCCCTGAAGAGGGTGTTGGTTCCCTGGCGAGGCGTTGTTGCCTTGGAGGGGGGTGCCTGAGGCTTGGAGAGCCTGTTTTCCTGCACTTGGAGAAATAGGCATACCCACAAGCAATAGATAGCTAAGGAATCTTATGGTGCTCGTAGGTTCCTTCATGTGTGTCTCGCGAGGAGAAACAGGTACCAAGGTTTTGGTGATCCTTGGTGAGTTGACGTGCGCGGGAGCTGACCCATGAGTTCAGAGCTCCTTGGGAGTTGACATGCATGAGAGCTGACCCGCAAGTTCAGAGCTCGGATCCCTTGGGTTTTAGGTGCTGCCGGGATGCTCCCGTGGCATGGCACCCTGCTAGCCCCCGCTCGTGAGATACACAGGAGGGATCATACGAGCGAGAAAGAAAAGCGAATAACACCGAAGCAAAGAACACCGAAGCGACAAAATATGCTGGCGCGATGCGCAAAGGTTCAATTTGGCCTGAAACAAAGGCTCATTACACTGGCCTGGCCAGAAGCACAAAAAATCCACCATGCTCTTGGCATGGGGTCCACATTCTGTGGCTGAGACTCTCGAGGGGCGTGCCCGAGGCAGACGCATGTAGAGAGAGCTCAGGGGGCCCCTATGCGGGGGTGGCTTTTTAGCCTGCGTTCCACCATGACCGGCATGGGGATCCACCTCGCCAAGACATGGTGCCTGAAGAGGTTACCATGCCGAGGCTTGGTGGCTTGGGAGTCTTCTCGAACGGCCCGCGGCAACGTGTAGTAGAGAGGGGAGCCCGAAATTTTTCCTCGTGGAGGGTAATAGCGCGTGGCTCTCCCTTGATGCAAAAAATTGCTCGCCGAGGGCGATCAGGGGTAGAACTTGCGTAGGTGCTGGATGTTCCAGGGGTTGGCGACAGGGATGCCGTCCTCCGTCTCGAGCCGCGCTGAGCCAGGCCTGGCGATGTGCACGACTCTGTAGGGGCCTTCCACATCGGTGAGAGCTTGTGGAGGCCTGCCCTGGAGAGGACTCTCCTCAGGACAAGGTCTCCTGCTTCGAGAGTGCGTGGGCGGATGTGGCGGCTGTGATAGCGACGGAGGTCTTGCTGATACCTTGCTGCTCTCAGGGCCGCATTGCGGCGGAGCCCTTCAAGCAGCAGTAGGTCGTCGTTGCGGAGTTCGTCCACCTCAGCCTCCTTGAAAGCCAAGACTCGCGGAGAGCCATGAGTGATCTCGCTGGGGAGGACGGCTTCAGCGCCATAGACAAGGGAGAACGGCGTCTCACCAGTTGGCTTTGTTGGCGTGGTGCGGATAGACCAGAGCACCGAGGGGAGCTCATCGATCCAATGCTTGCCGCTGGCCTTGAGGCGGTTGAAGCTTCTCGTCTTGAGGCCCTTGAGCACCTCGGCGTTGGCTCGTTCGGCCTGCCCGTTGCTTCGTGGATGCGCCACCGAGGCGTAGCAGATTTGGGCACCGATGCTGCCGCAGTAGGACTTGAAGGCGCCACTGATGAATTGTGAGCCGTTGTCGGTGATGATGCGGTTGGGCACGCCGAAACGGCAGACCAGGCTCCTTATGAATTTTACCGCCGACTTCGCTGGAATGGTGCGTACAGGCTCCACCTCAGGCCACTTGGTGAATTTGTCGATGGCGACGTAGAGGTAGCGGTAGCCCCCGAGCGCTCGCCGGAAGGGTCCCAGCAGGTCCAGCCCCCAGACCGCGAACGGCCAGGAGAGCGGGATCGTCTGGAGTCCTTGTGCAGGCTGGTGGGGTTTGCTTGGCGTGGAATTGGCATGCGCCGCAGGTTTGGACGATTTCGGCAGCATCTTGAAGCACTGAGGGCCAGTAGAAACCACTCCGGAAAACCTTGCCTGCGATGGTGCGCGAGGAAGAGTGGTGGCCGCACTCGCCGCTGTGTATGTCGTTGATGAGCTGGCGGCCCTCCTCGGCAGGGACACACCGCAACGCAACCCCATTGGGTCGCTTGCGGTACAAGTCTCCGTCGTGAAGGCAGTAGGACTTGGCCTGGCGAGCAATTCTCTCGGCCTCTGCGTCGTCTTCGGGGAGGGCTCGGTTCTGCAGGTAGTTCTTGATCTCGTCGATCCAACCAGTGTCTTGTCGTACTAGAGTTAGCAGCAAGCGATCGCCCGAGGGCAACCCACAGTTTGGTGCTCCGCTCGGTGGGGCAGGTGGGAGCTCCTCGTCGATGCTGAAGCTGACCACAGGTTGCTTGACTGAGGCCTTGGTGAGCCTCTCCTCGAACACTCCAGGCTTCTGGGCTTCTCTTCTTGCTGCTCGCCGAGCAATTTCATCTGCCTCTTGGTTTTCTGCCCGTGGGATGTGCTTAAGCTCCATGCCCCTGAAGTGTTTTTCCAGCCTGCGTACCTCTTCAAGGTAGGCCACCATGTAGGTGTCCTTAGGCGTGTAGCTTTTGTTGGAGAAGTTGACGAGGAGCTGGGAGTCGCCCTTGATGAGGATGTACTTGATGCCGAGGGCGATGGCGGCTTTGAGCCCGGCGAGGAGGCCTTCATACTCAGCGATGTTGTTGGAGACCTTGTCGCTGTCCTTAAAGCACAGTTGGACGGCGTAGTAGAGCTTGTCGCCTGTTGGTGAGGTGAGAACGGCGCCAGCCCCTGCACTCCTGGCCGCAAAGGCACCGTCGAAGTGCATGGTCCAGTGGCTTGGCGTCGTTCCTCCTGAGGCTGTAACCTCCTCTTCTGGGAGCTCTTCGTCTTTGCGCGTGTCCGTCCACTCGGCCATGAAATCAGCCAGCACTCTGCCCTTGATGACCCTGGTGGTGTCAAACTCCAGCTCGAAAGGTTGTAGCTCAATGCCCCAGCCTGCGACGCGATCTGTCGCGTTCGGGTTGCGCAGAACCTGCTCCAGGGGATATGAGGTGACCACCTTGATGGGGTGACCCTGGAAGTAGTGGCGCAGCTTCCTGGAGGCGATGAGGAGCGAGAAAAGGAGCTTTTGCTGCATGGGATAGCGCTCGCGAGCATCCCGCAGCACTGTGCTGACGAAGTACACAGGGTGCTCGACGAGGGCAGTTGTTGGTGAGGTAGCGGCTGGCTCCTCCCCAGGCTCGGTGGAGTCCTTGGCGAGGTTTTCTTGGGGCTGGGGGCCTGACGAGGCTGCTTCCTTGTCGGGGGGTTCTGGGCTTGGCGAGGTGGAGTTCTGCTTGTCGAGGACTGGCTCTTCTCTTTCAGCCACCAAGACCGCGCTTGCCGTCTGAGGAGTGGCTGCAAGGTACAGCTTCAGAGGCTCGCGAGGGCGTGGGGCGACCATGATGGGTGGGCTCGCCAGGTATTTCTTCAAGTCCTCAAAGGCCTTTGCTGCTTCGGGGGTCCACTTGAAAGGACCGGACCTCTTCATGATCTTGAAAAATGGCAGCGCCCTCTCACCGAACTTGGAGATGAAACGGCCAAGGCTGGCCATACATCCCGCTAAGCGTTGCATGTCCTTGAGGCGACGAGGGGGCTGCATCTGCTCTATGGCCTTGATCTTGTCTGGGTTGGCCTCAATGCCGCGGTGGGATACCAGGAAACCGAGGAGCTTGCCTGAAGGGACCCCGAAGACGCACTTGGCGGGGTTCAGCTTGATGTTGACCTTGCGCAGGTTGGCAAAGGTCTCCTCGAGGTCCTGGATGAGCGTGTCCTTCTCGCGGGTTTTGACGACGATGTCGTCGACGTAGGCCTCTGCATTCCTCCCCATTTGAGCTCCCAAGGCGATCCTCATGAGGCGCTGGAAAGTGGCGCCAGCGTTCTTCAGACCGAAGGGCATACAGACGTAGCAGAACACACCGCAAGGGGTGAGAAATGCTGTCTTCTCCTCGTCCTCCTTCGCCATCTTGATCTGGTGATAACCAGAGAAGGCATCCAGAAAACAGAGGAGCGCGCAGCCGGCGGTGGAGTCTACGATCTGGTCGATCCTCGGGAGGGGATAGGGGTCCTTGGGGCAGGCCTTGTTGAGGTCGGTGAAGTCGATGCAGAGGCGACTCCCTCCGGTGTGCTTGGGGACGACCACACCATTGGCGAGCCAAGTGGGGTGGACCACTTCCTTGATGATGCTGGCCTTCTTCAGCTTGTCTACTTCCTTGACGATGAAGTCTTGCTTCTCTGGCGCCTGGCGCCGCGCTTTTTGCTTGACGGGGCGTGCGTTTGGGCACACGGCTAAGTGGTGCTCGATCACCTCCCTCGGTACTCCGGACATATCTGACGGTGTCCAGGCGAACATGTCAGAGTTTGCCCTGAGGAAGGCGACGAGCGCGCTTTCCTATTTGGGAGGCAGGTTGGCGCCGATGGTGACGCAAGCCCCCGAGCCACTCGCCTCCAGAGACACTTGTTTTGTCGCGGCCTTCTCCTGGGAGAACAGCTGCTTCTTCTTCGCGGGGGGCCTCGGGAGGGGTTCCTCGTCCTCGTCGGCGGGTGACGCCACCGCGGCAGCCTTGTAGGCCGCCTGCGCAGCGTACAGGGCGTCCGAGACCACGCCGCGGATGACAATGGTGCCACCCGAGCCAGGGAGCTTGACGAGGTTGTAGGCGTGGTGGGTCACCGCCATGAATTTGGCGAGGGCGGGGTAGCCGAGTATGGCGTTGTAGGGTAGGCCGATGTGCGCGACGTCGAAGTCGATCAGCTCGGTGCGGTAGTTGGCCTGGGTGCCGAAAGTGACGGCGAGCCTCACCTGCCCCAAGGGGGTGGTAAGACCCTCTGTCACTCCCGAGAAGGGCCTGGTAGGCATGAGCCGCTCGTAGGGCACCTGCAGCTTCTCGAATGTCTCGACGGAGATGACGTTGAGGCCAGCACCCCCATCAATGAGCGTCTTAGAGACGGCGATGTTGTTGATGGTGGGGGTGCAGACCAACGGGATGGTGCCAACGGTTGACGTGGACTTGGGGTGGTCGCCGGAGTCGAAAGTAATGGGGCACTGGGACCACTTGAGGGGCCTGGAGGCCTCGACTCCAGGGAGGGCTGCCGCGACCTCGCGAGCGAGTTGCTTGAAGTGGCGGTTGGAGCGAGGGGCCTGAGCCCCGCCAAGGATACAAGCTGCCCCGCGAGGCACCTGGTAGCCTTCGTCAGCCTCGGCAGGCAGGTTGTCGTTTGCGGGCTGGGCAGCGTTGGCCTGGGGGTTCTGCTGGTAGTTGTCGTTGTAGTTGTTGTTCCAGCGTCGCCCCCCGCGGCCGCTGCGGCCTCCGCCGCGGCCGCCGCGGCCTCCGTTTGCCTCGCGAGCCTCGCGAGCCTCGCGAAGCCTCTTGATGTCGAAGCAGTCCTCGGTGGCGTGAGAGTGCCTGTTGTGGTAGATGCAGAAAGGACGATCATCCTTCTTCTCAGGTCCTGCGGCTGGAGTAGCAGCTTGGCGAGACTGCTTGGCGTCAGGCTCTGCCGCGAGGACCGCAGTAGTCTTGCGCTTCTCAGAGGATTTCTTCTTCTTGGACCCCTCGGCGGGGTCCCCTGGCTCGTTCTTGACGAACAAGCGGCCCTCTTCAGCCTTGGCGCACTTGTCCGCCAAGTCGAAAAGCTTGACGACGGTGGTGATGTTGTCGTGGATGCCGAGCTTCTCGAGCATCCGCACGTCTGTGACCCCAGCCTGGAAGGCCGAAATGACCTGCGCGTCGGTGGCGTTGGGGATCTTGTTGCGCACTTGGCTGAAGCGCTGGATGTACTTGCGGAGGGTCTCGCCGGGCTTCTGACGCACGGCGCGGAGGTCGTTGTAGGTGAGGCCGCGCTCATACGTGCCCTTGAAGTTGGCGACGAAGCACCGGCAGAGCTCCTCCCAAGAGTTGATGGACTCGGCGGGAAGGTTGGTGAGCCATGAGGACGCAGAGTCCTTGAGGGCCATAGGGAACCAGTTCGCCATGACCTTGTCGTCGCCCCCGGCGGCCTGGATGGCCAAAGAGTAGAGCTGCAGGAACTCCAGGGGGTTGTTCTTGCCGTCGTAGCGCGGAGGGAGGTCCGGCCTGAACTTGACCGGCCAAACGACGCGACGAAGGCTGCGAGTGAACGCGGCCGTCGTGCCGTAGGTGACCGTGCCGTTGGCAAGGGTGGCGCGGAGGTGGCGCCCGGCGGTGGCGATGTCCTGGACGGCGCGGTTGCGGCGTTCTTGCCCGCGCTCGATGCTCACGCGTGCGTCCTCAGGGGCTCGCTGCACGATCTGGCAGTCATGCGGTGACGACGCGTGCGACACAGCGCGGCCGTCGCGAGGAGGAGCCCCCGCTGGAGCAGGTTGCGGTGCAACCGGTGGAGCCGGAGCGGGTGTGGGTTGGAGAGGAGGCGCGGGAGGTGCGCCGTGCGCCACGTCCCCCACGAGCGCAGAAGGAACCAGGGAACGAGACGGCGCAGGTGCCGCGGCGCGAGCGGCGCCGATGAGCTCGGCAACGCGGTTGAGCCAGGCCTCCTGAGCTGCCGGCGTGGGGCGGTACTGCAGCAGCTCCTGCGCCATGAGGAGCGCAGTCGCCGGGCTGGGCGCAGGGCGGCCCAGCGAGGAGGCAGCACGGTCCCGCGATGGGGGCAGGGAGGAGGCCTCCTCTTCGCCGAGGTCGTCCTCAGCGTGGTCGATGTCGTCGTCGTCAGGGTGCTCGACGCGGGGCTCGGGATCGACACGGCGCTCCGGAGCAGAGCCCCCACGCGGGCGGCCCGCGGGAGCGGTGGCGGCGCTAGCCGTCCGGCGAGCGAGACGTTCGACACGAGAACCGGCCATGGCTGTGTCGAGGATGAAGACGCGCCTCAGCCCCCTACCTGGCGCGCCAAATGTCGGAGATTAGCCCAGGAACTAGGGGTGTCTCCAAGGTATCGTGTAAGGGGCTGAACACGGAATCAAACAATCCACAACGTGCTCCGGCGACGGTGCTCGTCAGGCTCGCTGCGGACGACACTACAAAGATTGACACAAGGTATTACCCAGGTTCAGGGCCCTCTTGTGGAGGTAAAACCCCTACGTCCTGCTATGGTGTATTGCGCTGCTTGGAGAGTTTTCAGTTACAAGGAGAGAGCTGTCGAGCTCAAGGTGGCTAACAATGGCTACTTGCTGGTCTTTAGATCTAGGGTTTTTGAGTAGGCTCCTGGACTCCAAAACCGAACCTAGTCCAGAGTCGAACCAGGAATCGAACCCCTTGCTTGGGCGTGCTCCTCCTCCTTTTATAGGCGTCTTGGACCTCTTCTGCCCAAACATTTGGGCGGGAAGGGCTACCACACGGCGACGAAGGAGGAGGCGCGGTGCACCGTAAAGGTGAGGTCTACCATAAAGGTAAAGCTCGTGGACGCGGTCCACGGCAGGGGAACGGCGTCACCAAAGCTGAAAAGGGGCACCGACCAGCTGGACAGCGGGCTGGCGCTTGCCGAGGTGGGAGGTGACCCACGGTGACGTCGTCCTTGGAGCGTAGCTGCAGACTGTTCCCTTGTCACCAAAGAGGCAATACTCGTTGTCCGCTTTGCTTGGCTCCGCTTTGTTGACTGCTTTATACATGGAAACGGCAACTGCGG